>CABFOW010003988.1:41441-63711 GCA_902141385.1 Timema californicum | reverse complement strand
GCTCACTCACAGCTCAAGAGGCCAGTTTAGTTTAATTTAAGATACATTATGTTACCGTATGCCAAAATGGAATTTTGGATATCAGGCTGTGAGTAGGTAGAGTTTTCTAATTTGTTTCAAGCCCACGATACCAAGATATTAAAATATATCTGCATGGGAATATAGATCTGTAAAGTGGATTCTGGTCGATTATTTATTTTATTTGAGATAATTAACGTGTACTTTCTGAGCCGGTTGATATCAGCACACGAGAATTTTCTATGAGCGATCGTGAAAGGGGCTAGTAATTTTACCAGTAAAGGTATTTTCACATACTTATTAGAGTTATTTTGCATGTCACAATCGACATGGCTTTAGTAAGTTGTGCTACGGGGTTTTTATCGCAAGAAAAATTCGTCGACCCCAGTTGGGTTTAAGCTCACGATAATCAGGTCTTGAGGTGATGAATTTACCCCAAGACCCAGAGGTTGACCTGATCTAGTAGAATGGGCGTAGGTCTAGAAATCCTGCATTCTTTAAGAAGTCATTCGATTTTTTTAATTAATAAGTTTAAATAATTAGTCTAATTTTGTTTTTCTAATTAAACGAAGATTTATGCCAAACTTTGTGCATCTGAGATTAAATTTGGGGAAGAGGGTGGGTGCGGGACATACTAAACGAGAATTAAAGACAGCTTTTTTTGTTATTTTTATAGCAAAACATTTTTGGGGCTGAAATAAATAAAACATTGCGACAGTAGAAAAATAAAGTTTAATTTTCTTCAAGTGGTCATATCAACAGTTGTTGAATATATTTCACGATAATATTGTCATTAGATGATAAACTTTTTTTAATGAATATAAAGAGTTGTCCTCAAACTCTGGGACACCCTTGAGAAATATTTCAAAATTTCAAACCTCTGCCTGCGGCAAATAACCCGCAGTGCTCATGACAAACACAATCTTCTAGATGATAAACTTTTTTTAATGAATATAAAGAGGTGTCATCAAACTCTAGGACACCCTTGAGAAATATTTCAAAATTTCAAACCTCTGCCTGTGGCAGATATCCCGCAGTGCTCATGACAAACACAATCTTCATTTTTTTTAATCATAGATAACTATAAAATAACACTAATAATTTAGTGGAATGTTACCTATTTACTTTCGGTCTACAATGATATGTATTTATAAAAGCTTATTTTAGACAAAATCCCACCATAAGTAATCGGAACGGACTACTTCAGTGCCCTAAAGTGTAGCGCCGTGAGATAGAACAAAATGCAACCTGCAAGTCAAGTATGTAGTAAGTTTAGGTAGCTTTCAAGGGGCTATTAGTTTTCTTCCGTGCTGTGCGCCATGAGTATCGGAACTAATATTTTACCTTATACTTATTCTAACACAAGGAAGGTCACCTGGGTAAGCGATAAATGGCCACGCAGACGTTTGTAGAATTAAATATTGCGCAAGTGCTAATGTGTGTTTGTACAAAATATTCTTCACGTTAAAATAAAATCTAAATTTACCAAAATAAAATCAATATATTCCAACAGGGCTATTATTGCTTAAGCTTATAGTGTGAGTATTATTAATCAAAAACAAATGTGTGAAAATCTAACATTAGTTTATTTTCAAACCATTTTTAATCATATTTTTGGTGATGTGAGAGTCTGATGAAAAAAGAGCTCAAGATTTTGCCTTCCTCTAACTAAATACAGTAATTTGTTGATAGGTTCAAACGGAACTGTTTAGTATATTTGAGAAATATCATCGAACTTTCCTCTTTACCTTGAGATAAAAAGTTTTGTAGTTTTCATTCTTCTATTTTTTATTGACATTACAAAGGTATGTAAAATAGAGTACAAGTTTAGACATAATATAGATATAGTTCCAGAAAACGACAAAGACCCTTGTATTTTAGGGCGTGTGGCCTGATAACTATTGATACTTTCTCGCTGACAGAGGCAGCCACCTTAAGACAGGATACGAAACACATCCTGAAATATCTTGACCCCCTATAGGGGACCATCTCAGTTTTTGTGTATAGCATTTTTTACATACAAAGTACAATTTTAATTATCTTTATTTTAATTAAGCGATAGGTTTTAACTATCCTAAAATTGACTCAAGGACATAAAAATAGTTTTAAAATAAATATGATTTTCCTAGGTTTAAATACTAAGAATTTTTTTTAAATCTTTAATTTCATCAGGGCTGTGAAAAATCGTATCATTAAGAATTAAATCGTAAGTACCAACATAGTTTCAATTCAGTTATTTTTAACTTATTTTATAAACAAAGTAATATATTGAAAATATTTGCTTCGATTCAGTTATCTTGATTAATCTTATAATAATTGAATAGTTAATATTAAATTAGTTTTCATGTAGGTTTTGATTTCTTCTGGATTATATTTTATGTGCTTTTCAATTAGAATACTTTGAAATATATTTAACTTATTTTATAAATAATGAATAACTTCATTTGTAAGATTTACGTAGGTTTTTCTTCCCAAAAGTATACTGAGCCAACGAAAAATTCCGCTAGCAATTTTATAAATGTTATACTAGGTTATCTATCTATACCATAGGATTTTAAGCTCAAATCTCTTGAGATAAGCTACTAAACGAAAGCCTTTTGATTGGCCTCCATTTTAAAACGTTTAACCAGATTGTAAAACACTATACTCATACGTTGTTCGTTGGTTTGTATTTGCGATTTCTCAGTGGATTGTTGCCGAATTTCCTCACTTTCAACTATGACTGAAGGTGGTGTGTTGGTGTAATAAGGAACTACTGGCAACATCGACGAGCCAGTGTTGTCAAATCTCCTTACTTTAAACTATTTAAACTATGACAAAGTGGTGTGTTGGGGTAATAAGGAGCTACTGGCAACACCGACAAATCAGTGTTGCCGAATCTCCTTGCTTACAACTATGACTAAAGGTGGTGTGTTTGGGAAAGAAGGGGCTACTGGCAACATCGACAAACCAGTGTTGTCGAATCTCCTTGCTTTAAACTATTTAAACTATGACAAAGTGGTGTGTTGGGGTAATAAGGAGCTACTGGCAACACCGACAAATCAGTGTTGTCGAATCTCCTTGCTTACAACTATGACTAAAGGTGGTGTGTTTGGGAAAGAAGGAGCTACTGGCAACATTGAAAAACCATTGTTGTCTAATCTCTTCGCTTAAAACAATGACTGAAGGTGATGTGTTGGGGTAATAAGGAGCTACTGGCTACATCGACAAACCAGTGTTGTCGAATCTCCTTGCTTTAAACTATTTAAACTATGACTGAAGGTGGTGTGTTGGGGTAAGAAGGAGCTACTGGCAACATCGAGAAAACCAGTGTTGCTGAATCTCTTTGCTTACAACTATGACTAAAGGTGATGCGTTTAGGAAAGAAGGAGCTACTGGCAACATCGACCAACCAGTGTTGTCAAATTGTGTTTTATATTTAAATAAGAAAGATTGACTATAGAGATATAAGATAATGACAACGTTGTTTCTCTATAGTAACCATGCAGTTACCTCAAATAATTATGAGATAGGGAAAATAGACTATATTTCATGATACGCTTTACACCTTGATAAACAACATTCTAGCCTCCACGGTGTTGGGTAGGGCTTCTGCACGCAGTTCTATTTATTGCCAACAGATAGTAGGCATGTCTCATTTTGGTAAAGGGTTTGATTGGTCACAAATTATATATTTTTAAATAGTTTTAATATGTTATTCTTATTGAAGATCAAACCATTAATATCACTGAGTAGGGTGGGTTTACCCTATAGTGTAGTTCGTAGCCCGGCAGGGATATTGAGAAGCTTACCATCTCGGAATTTCGCAGTAATCTCGGCGCTAGTTTTAACGACATTGCCTACTTAGAGATTTCGAAGTTATTTTGCGTATCGGGCTGCAACTTAACTTAACGCACTTAAGCAATCTAAGCACTATCACACTTAAGATACCAATGTAAAAAAATAGAATGAAAGGGAAGAAAATTAAAAGTTAACCATAAGAGGCCTATCATTTTCTACATTCATAGCACTTCCTCTCTTCCTCTGACGAGTTTACACAGTCTCTGTACTATTTGCGCCTTGAAAACATTGACTTGCTTTCTAAAATTACCTTTTCGTTTCCCACTATAGATAGATACAGTAGCCCCATGACTTCTTTGGTGCTGACTGACAGCTTTGAAAAGTTACCAGACCAAATTATGTATCCCTACGCCGAACCATATGATCTGCAAAAACATGTGTTTAGCAGCTGTCACTTCTGACCGTCAAAATGTAGGTATATACCTAAATGTTGACTATCAGAAGTCATCTGTGAGCTGTCAGTCAGCACCAAAGAAGCCATGGGGCTACTGTGCATGCTACCACAGACCTTTTTAATCTACATTCTGGCAGGAAGACTCCTACAGGCCATTTTTGTGAAAAACCCAAATAGCCTAAGATGTAGATTATTTATAAAAATACGTTTATGAAAAACCTACTTCAAGATAAAAAATAATAATTTTGTGACACTGTAGGACTATTTTTAGAATTATTTAGAAATTTATGTTTTTTTTTGTTTCAAAGTTGTATCTTTAATACTCGCTGAGTAAAACGTAAATTCACTAACTTGGTAAATCCTAACTCGACCTGCCGTGACGTCACAGGTAAGGTAACGTCCTTGAACTGGTTCTGAAACCTTTTTGTTTGGTATGTGGCCGGTTTTATCTTCGTCGTGAGAGTGGTCTAGGTCGCCAGAAACCACCGCCCGTCCCGGAAAGCTTCATCAAAGAAGAAACTTCCACCTGGTTCGTTTTAAAAGCGAGACTTCTGGTACGTTAGTGGGACGCAGGGGTAGGGGATGCAGGGGGGAGGGGGCTCGCTAGGTGACCGTGCTGCTGCCAACCTTCTAACAATTAATGGGATGATTTAAAGTGCGCTTCCACTTCTGTTTCTCGCAAAACATAGAGAGCGAGAGAGGTAGATATTTTGTAAAGTAAAGAAAACCAAAAGCTAACGTGGTGTGTGGTATATATCTTCATTAGGCTACAACATTTTAGATACCACTGCTTTCCCCCCCTCTCCCCCTTTACACTCATCCTCCTCACCCCAACCTCCTTTTCACCCTTAATTTTCCTCTTCCAAAATGGAAAAAAAGTACATAATGTTCATGAAAATTTGATCACGCTTTTTTTTTGTCATCACGTCATGCTATCCATTAGGGTTATATGTATAATATATACTATCTATGCTAATGTATTAAGTATTAAGAAGGTTGGATTAAGAGAAAGTGCACATGTATTTGCGTGAAGAGAGAATGTAAAACCATTTAGGGAAATATAACCTCAGTACACCCAACTAGGATTGAAACTTTGATCTCCCCGTCATCAGGGATCCAGTTTACGGCGAAATTGACGCCTTAGACCATTCAAGCACTGAAGTGAGTTTGAACATAATTTATCTATTTATAACACCCTAGCCTTGAGTTTGTATTTTTCTTCTTGTGCTTGGCTATATCTCTACATCTTCATAGGGTGTAGGATAGTTCACATTACAAGTATTGTTTATTTTATTTTTTATTTATTTTTTATCACCGCGTCTTACAAACAGTTCAGGTTGTACGCATATATCATAATTACACTGATTGGGTATGGATAAATAAGGAATCATTTTAGAGGTAGTATACCCACATTTGCGTGGAAGGAGAATGATAAATAATTTACGATAAATCATCCTGAGTAGGCCCAACAAGTATTCGAGCCCTGATCTCCGCGTCATCATCAGCAGGCCGGTCTAACATTATAGTTACGCCTTAAGTCATTCAGGCACTGAAAAGTGTCTAAAGCTGTCTTTACATAAACATATATGGACAGAAGTACATAGCCAAGTACAGTAGGCCAAAATAGTGTGGAGGTTTAATTATTATGACTATAATAAAACAATAATATAGGATAAAATAAAATAATGATATCGATTTTGCGTTATTTGGCTTTAAACCACGTGCCATTTTTTTATGTCAGCATTTATTATATTTTATTGTCTTTACACTCGCAGTCAGATTTCAAATGAAGAAACTTTAAGAAATACGGTGGAACCTGACTAATTTGAACTTCCGTAAATCGAAATCATCTTTAGTTCGAATTTTTTTGGTCTGGTCCCATGAATTTTGTATTCAAACAATGTTAAGAAATCATGGATAATTCGAATTTTGTTTTGGCTAGTTTGAACTTTTCGTAAGTTGTAATGTACTGTGCAGTATTGTTTTCCTACTTATAGTTGCGATGCCATGTTGTTCTATCTTTGGAAACGGGGAGGCGACGTTGGAATGCGGTCAGTATCCTTATTCACGCCCCTCCCCCGCTCACCTAAACGTATTTGTTTACAAGTACAGCTCTGTACTCCGTTAATCAAGGTCAAACCTCTCGAGCAGCTACGTGCACTGTTCTTAGTGATTCGGTCGTAGTGATATTCTTGTGACGTGCGAGTTTAGTTTTAGTTTTGTTTAGTACATACTGTACATTAATGTGTGTGTGTGTTTTTGTATCATGATATCACTGTCCAAGCCACAGTCCTATAAATCATTAACTTTGACTGAAAGAGTAGCGGTGATAAAGGAAGTGGAAAAGGGTATTCCTTTTAAGAAACTTATTTAATTTGAATTGTCTGATAATATGAAATTTTTCCTGGTCCATTCAAGTTCAAATTATCCAGGTTCCACTCTACAAATATATTTTTTGTTTGTGGTCAACACAGATCATATTTGACTATATATTAATAATAGTGATTGACTGTGATCTGTGATCTGGTGACCAGAGTATCTGGTTACAGATATAAATATCCCAAGTTTTTATTCCCAGCACTTTCAGATTTTTCTGTGAAGCAGTGTATCTGGAACACGGTACACTCGGCTTCATGAAAAACATAGAAACTACCTGGTGGGGAAAAAAATAGAGGCTTCGGTCTAAACAGCCGAGATTAACGGCCAGAAGGTTTGTTGTCCTGATTACATGAAACCGTCTATCTGTTGATGTTGGAACTATCTTTTCCAACAGACGGTGACCACTCGTTTGGTATAGTTCAATTGTATGTTGTATTTTATAGGTTATTAATAATATCTATCAAAAGTGTCAGCTGCATATCACATGACTTGACGTATGAATACGTTAAAGTATATCTAGTAACTTTTCTAGGTGTCACTTTTTTTTATTTGGTTGTTACTACGTTAATCTTACGTCTCGTGGCTCGAGGAGGCAGTAAAATGCTCCATAAGACGGGCCCACCTCGCTTACAAGAGACCTCTGGGCTGAGCAAGGAGGAAAATAAGGCTTGGTATTAAAGAGAAGGGGAAGTAGGACATGGAGGGCTAGACAAGCTGTAATTAGGAGCATAGTGACTTTCATATGCGTTTTATGATACCAGCTTTACGTGCCTCCATCTAGGCTAAGGGTAACACAGGAGGGTGAATAAAATAATAACTGCCCATGGGCCCTTGGGGCTCAGATGAAACTCTTCTTGATACTGCCGCCAAGTTTAGATCCTTGTATTAAGTTGAGAGCCTTGCACGTTTTGGAGCTATCAGTCTACTTTCTGGAGCTTATATTTTAAGAGTTAATACCACGGGCATCGCACGAAATAATATTTTGGAGGGGGTGAGACAGTGTATTTTGCAAATCTAGGCGTTCTTAAATATAGAAAAATCCGCAGGTGGCCAAGATAGGAATATTGAAGGGTTTAGGGGGTATGAAATACCCCCTTATACCCATTTAATAAAGGGAACAAAGAGGGTTCTCCCCCAGGAAATATGTAAAATTTGAGGCGACAATAATTATTGTGGTTTTAGGTGAATGTATTTTTAAAGTTATTTTATAATGATGAATTTCTCAAGTTACAGTTTGTTATTTGTTTTGACATTCGTCATAATTGTTCGTCTCATTTTCATATGAAGAGCCAAATCTGATAGTTTGAAAAGTTTAGATATATTTTCACGCATTCATACGTCAATTCAACTGATCAACAGGTTTAAATTTTAATAGATAATATCAATACATATAAAATAACACTTAATAATGTATTAAAATATTATCAATATTGACAGCAAACAAAAGTTTGTGTTTTCTACAAGACCCTTTCTATGAAAATTGGACTGTAGCTTGAACTATGACTTGAATGTATCTAAAGCCTCGTTTATATTGTAACACAACTTGTTGGCCAACACGATCCCAACAAGTTGTGTTACAATATAAACGCACTCCCAACTGGTTGGGGATGTTGGCCAACATGTTGGTATTGGGAGAACCAGTCAGAGCCAACAAGTTGTGTTGGGTTGTGTTGGATCATTTTTTGGAGATAATAAACGACCAACCCAACATGTTGGCAATTTGGGAGGTTCTGCGCATGCACTAGAGAGTTGAGTCAGTCTCTACCCTTGATGACGCAGTGTTTTGTTTTCACTTTGGTTTAACTTTTAAAAACGGTGTTTGCATGATTGTGAAGGTGGAATGGAACAAGACTAATACAGTTAAACTAATTGATTTATATCACAAGTAGTCTGTTATTTGTGATGTTACATGTGTAGAAAAAAAAATCAAATCCACTTTGCAAATGCAGGTCATTCATTATCAACATGTATACATCTTCAATTCATCGTTTAGCTAAAAAAAATAAACATCGAGCCCCCACACCCTTAATTACGTTTTGGTTTTTTCTGCAAGAGTAAACTTCCTGTTAACACAATAAATGAAGAAACGGCAAGTAATACGTCGTTATACATGGCTACAGTAGCCCCATGGCTTCTTTGGTGCTGACTGACAGCTCACCGCTGACTTCTGACAGTCAACATTTAGCTACAGTTGCCCCATGGCTTCTTTGGTGCTGACTGACAGCTCACAGCTGACAGTTAACAGAATTAAAAAGTTACCAGACCAAATTACGTATCCCTACGCCGAACCAGATGATCTGCAAAAACATGTGTTTAGCAGCTGTCACTTCTGACAGTCCACATTTAGGTATATACCTAAATGTTGACTGTCTGAAGTCAGCTGTGAGCAGTCAGTCAGAACCAAAGAAGCCATGGGGCTACTATATAAATGTGTAGACTGATTAAAAACTAGCGGAGGACCCATTATGTTGGTCCAACAAGTTGGTGACAATAAACGCAGCTTAACTTTCCAAATGTCTTGTCTCCCAACTCGTCGGGTCCAAATTGTTACATAAAAAACGAGGCTTAAGCCCCATCATACACAGTAGGTTTTATTCAAGTTTTGCAAGAATATCTCCAAGAATTGAGCCGCGTAAAAATAAATGGTATCTTTTATATTAAAATGGAGACATTAACTAAAAACTCGTAATATTTGGGGAAAGAAATAACATATATTGTTGCAGAAACACTCCACTAAAAGTCATCAAATGAAATAATATACACTGTTATAGAAACATTATGGAAAGAGGAACACCTCAATACATCAAAGAACATAATCAATTTCAATTGCCAAAGAGCTACATAAAAATGACATATCTGCTTATAGTTCAGAAACCATTGGTTTTATATAAATATATTCCAAATAAATTATTTTAATTTTTTAATACTACTACAACTCATCAATGAGATGTTATTTTGTATCTCATATAGTTGCGGAGAAATGATGAAAAATTATACATTTCTCCTTACGTAACGTAGGTACCCTTAATGTCATGTTCATGGTAGAATGAGAGTAGCCATTTGGTTTTTAAAGCTAAACAATAGTAAGATACAAATTTTAATCAAAATTCTCAGAAATAATTTGGATAAAATATATTTTTTTTCTTTTTCGCCCTCAGTAAACTAACTACCCTTAATTTTAGGGTTATATGTCTAATTCCAAACACCCTCGAAGGAACCTCATGAAAACTACAGCTACCAAGTTCTAGCCCTATCAGTAAAATGATTTCACCTTTGGACAAAGATACAGACAGACGGACGGACAGACAGACGCCATCGATAAAACCACTTTTTTTCCGTTTCGTGGGGTCATGAAACGTCGACATTTATCAAAATATCGAAGTAGATTGTTTTTTTGATTATCACAATAATTCTCTCTACGAGGGGACGGGAGAAAGTAAAACTCAATTTCAAATCCAAGGAGAAAGTTACGTGAGATATTCCTAATTGAATATTTTTTTTATCTTAAGAATGTAGTAAGTGAAAACAATTAAATTCTTACTTTTAGGACGTTATAATTCTTTGGTACACCTCCTGTAATATCACAGTCTTCAATCAGTTATCGCACATGTTCCTATAAAGAATCGATCATCAGTATTTCCCATGTTACCCACCAGAGTTTCAGTCCAACTCGTGGAGCAAGTAAGGGGGTGCGATATCGCTTTAAGTTTCGTAACGCTTTTAGACTGTACAAACGAAAATAACGTAAAATAATTCTTAACATTATGAATCATTTTGAATTGTGAAGCGAGGCATATTGTTAACAGAACTGATAGTTTTAAGTGTATGAGGTTCCATGTAAACTTGGTGTACCCCAAAGGGTAACTAACTCAATGTTATTGGTCCCACTGTATTTTATAAATCACCGCGTCTTACTAACTGCTCAGGTTATACAACTATCAACTAATTACACTAATGTTCTAGAGATTATGAAGGTTTAATTTAGAGGAAGTGCACGCGCGGGGAGGGAGAGTGGGAAAATCATTTAGGAAAAAATCACTCCCAGTACACCCAACCAGGATCGAACCCCATTCTCCCCGTCTTCGGTAGTTTAGTATATGCGAGAGTAGTGCCTTAGACCATGTGGCCACCAAAATGGGTCACTATAGTGTAGATTTTAAGATGGTATCGTAGTGTAATTTGTTCAAGGTAAAAATATACTGTGCATAATAATGATATTAAATTCAAAATTTTAAATCGACAATAAAATACATTATTATAAACAGTTACTCGTACATAATTTAGCGACACGTCAAAACTTAAAGTCCAATAACGTCCTCGCAAGATATCCGCTTTAGAGCATCAAACCAAGGTAAATAGCGATCCACTGAGCTATAACGGGCAGGGTGAGACATGCGCAAAGTAAAGAACACGCGTATGTGGTAACTGCACCCCTTCTACCCCCCCCCCCCCTCTGTGTGTGCAATAAAGCGCAGACAAAGCTCGTGTCTCCTGAGACCTTTTCTTGAAACGACACATGTTCCATCTTCCGCCGAGCAAACAAGCCCGGTCTACTGGAGCTGTCCTGCCTGTTCAAACTAAACTCAGGCTTCCTCTGGTTTTATTTGTATCCGAACATTCATCGTCGGACTCATCTAGTCCGGTTTTCGGGAAACGAGGAAGCTGGGCTTCAAATCTCAGCCGAGTATATTGAGAGGTGTTTTTCCACCCCTTTTAATTATTTCGCATTCTTCCTTCACACAAATTGGGGTAAGTTTCCTCTAAATCACAGGTTTATAAATTGTGTGTTGCGAGTCATCCAAGTATTGTGAAAATATTCTGGGAGTTTCAGTCACATTGACAAACGTAAGGTAAATTTAATATTTACTATATAATTATTAAAATAATTATAATAAGCTACAAACTTTAATTCTATATGTTTTTGTTTAGCTTATTACAGAAATAATAAACTTACTGACAAAAGATGGCAGTAGTTTTATTTATGTATGAATTTTTTTAAATAAATAAGTTCAGCTATCATTTGATCCAAAACTTCTCAAAACTGACACTAGAGTATAAAAACTTTACTTTTGTTTATTCCATTGGGTATTAAGACTCGGTGAGAATAAATGTATGCATATGTAATACTTTTACGTGTTCATGTGTCAATCCATATACAGCTGTCGCTTTTGTTAGCTATTATCAATAGATATAAAATAACAACAATAATAGTAAAATGATATAAATGTTGACCTCAAATAAATTTATATTTTCTTAACTTTTTTCAGTCAGAACCATAGCTCTCTACTACAAAATGTTAAGTGTAAACATAAATATAAAGCCGGTGCTAACTACGCTAGTACGTTGGTTACTCTTAATTTAATAATATGATACGAAATATATATATGATAACGTTATCCTTTGTGGGTTTTTAAAAAACATAGTTTTAAATGTAATTGACTCAAAAGCCTACCATTTTTTTTAAATGTATTGAACTTTATAGATGTTGGTTAAAATTTAAAGATTTCTTGATTATAATGTGTTATAATTTGTAATTATTATTACCAATCTCTTAAAATATTGATCAAATGTTGTGCGTTTATATTATTATTCTACATTACACATTTATGTCTTTAACGTTAAATTAATACAACTAGTAAAACTGAACTTCATTAAAAGTTGAGTTTTATTGTATAAATAATCTTAAACGTTCTATATTAAATATTCAAATGTTTTTCAGAAATTACGCTAGTGCTTAGTGTTCATATTAACCAAAAAAAATACCCCCACTCTACACGTTTACCAATTTGAAAGTTATTGTGTTAGTTCTGTACGGCCGGGTGCACACTGGCTGACACAAAACGTTTCGAAACATGAAGGGATGAAACATTTGTGTGTTATTGTGTTTCAGCGCGTGTCATTCAACTTTGACTACACGTCTTAAAATGAGTCGCCTCACACTGGCTGACAAAAGACAGAACAAAAGCGATGACACACGAAGACAGACTGTGAGACACGCTGAAACAAAGTAGCTGTCTTCTCTACTTCCATGTTTCATTCTGTTTCCCTTTTTTCGTGAAAATGACACCATTGCGCAGGCGCAAAGCCGGGCACTCTGTACCCGTGACGTTGTTTTCTTCAAAGTTTTGAACTGTGATGACCATTCTTGTTTTTATTGCGCTTTGTTACTTTCTAAATGAACTCGAGTGAAGAAAGAAAATTTATCAGGGAACTTATTCAGTTCCTGTATGTACTTTTCCAAATAACCTTTCTCAGTTATTTTTACTTTTATCGCGACAACTCGGAAAGAAATTATTGTGGAAAAAAAAAAATCGAAATCGAGATTTTTATAAATGTCGACGTTTCATGACACCTTGAAAACAAAAAAAAAGTTGTTTAGCAATGCAGTCTGTTTTTCCGTCTTGTTTGTACCTTGGGCCAGACACGAACCTATTTTTCCGATTGGGATAAAACTTAGTATCTGGTGTTTTCATAAGGTTTACCCCCACCCCCTCCCACTCGAGGGGTTGAATTAAATATTTAACGGGAAATTTAAGGGTAGTTTACCAAAGGGCAAAAAGAGAAAACATCAATTTATCGAAACTCACTCAAACGATTTTGATTAAATTTTTATCTAGACATTGTTTATCACCATAAACAAGATGTAAATTATCATTCACAGATGAAAATTAATTTGAGGGTACTTTACATGGGGGAAATTTTCCAATTTTGATCATTTCTCCACAACTATTTGAGATACTAAATAACTAATTATTGTAAAGTTGTAGTAGCCTACTATTAAAGATAAAAAATATTTTATTTGAAATATATTTTAATGAAACCAATAATTTCTGTGAAAATGATTTTGATTCTTGTGCTCTTTGGTGGACAAAGATTTTTCTCTTTCCTTAATTTCTCTGTAACAGTGTTCCTAGTTCCTAATGTCATAGAGTAAGTAAGTAACAGTGTATATTATTTCATTTATGGTATTTGCTATAATGTTTCTACAACAATGTATATACAGTAGCCCCATGGCTTCTTTAGTGCTGACTGACAGCGCACAGCTGACTTCTGACAGTCAACATTTAGGTATATACCTAAATGTTGACTGTCAGAAGTGACAGCTGCTAAACTCATGTTTTTGCAGATCATATGGTACGGCGTAGGGATACATAATTTGGTCTGGTAACTTTTTAACGCTGTCAGTCAGCACCAAAGAAGCCATGGGGCTACTGTACCTATTATATCGTTTCATAAATCATACGAGTTTTTGGTAAATGTATATTTTAAGATAAAGGCTGGATGAAGTCTTTGCGGTGCACCGTACTGTTTATTATCATCCGTCATGCTTCGTTCGAAGAAACTATTTGAAGCGATTTTTTATGCCATAATTTCAAAATGTTTCGTTTTCATCATTTTTAGAAACGTTTTGTGTCATCCAGTGCACGCCCGACCTACATGGTTTCATACACAAGACAATTATTATAAGTCACGTGTATTTCCAAAATGAAGCTTCTTTTAATCAAACCTTTAACAAACGCCGCTTCGTTCCTCCTAGTGGGGTCATGTGTGTACGTATGACATTTACCTAAAGTCATTTGTAACTTTCATACCCAGCGGGTGTGTGTGGTTAACAGCACGGTCAAAGAAATAGAGAGAGGGAGCCGTCACGTGCCTCGAGATAAGATTTAGTTTCTCCGTAGGTGCGGTAGAGCGCTAGTGTTCCCTAGAGGTTCCTCTAGGAAGCGCTAGTGTTCCCTAGAGGTTCCTCTCGCCCACAGGGCTAATGAGAATGAGTGTCAATAGAAGTAGGCAGCGCCCCGACGTTTCGGGTTAATTATGTGCAAACAAAACCTCTCCCTCTTTAACCGGATGGCTCCGTGCTTTTTTTATTTTTTTTATTTGCAGAATCTCAAGTTCCGGACAAATAGTTTGTAATAGAGAGAATTGTGGGTAGAGAGATTGTGTCCTTGTGCTCACAATTCCGCTTCCCCACGTTACCTCCCTACTGGTAGGTGGGGTTTTTGTAGTTTTTATGACAAAATAAATAAAAGATTGCTTTAGTACAAACAGAGTTTAATTTTCTTCACATGGTGATATCAACAGTTACTGAATATCTGTCATGAGGATATCGGCATTATCTAACAAACTTTTTCATTTAAGAGAAATAGTTGTCATTAGATTCCGTAACATCTTTGACAGATATTCAAGAAATTTTGATGTCACCATGTGAAGAAAATTAAGCTCTATGTTTCTACTGAAGCAATTATTTATTTATTTCGTCCAAAAAAATAATGTTTTGCTGCAGAAACACTGACCTTTTCTCGCGTCCCCTTCCATCCCCCCTTAAAGTGGAAGGTAATGCTAGTCAAGGTCAGTATTTCTTACAGTTTTCAAAACCTTCCAGAGGGGAAGGAGGGACACACAATAAATATAATATTGGTTTCGTATATCCATTTAGTTTAATTCTCTACATGTAATCAAGAGTTTTTTGAATCGTAATGATAGTTGATGGTATCTTTATATATTCAGTTAAGAAGGTTTTTTTTAATCGAATGACATTATGTCCATGACGAAAAAAAAATTATAACCCCGTTTAATTTAATACATTTTGAATATAAAACTAACTACATCCAATGAAGTTAAAATCTCTATGTTGTGAGCCCACAAGCGCGTTATACCGATCTAAGGGCCGCCACCGTTGGCGGCGATAGTACCAAATATTGCGGTTAGAGCGTGTAATGAGGTCAGCACAACGAGTCCTCCTGCCGTTGATCTAAGTTTTATAAACTGGAGCTGCTACTAATTTATTCAAGTAGCTCTTCGCTTGTCTTCACGAAGATGAGTCCGACTTCGTTCCAGAACCACTGCTTCACAGGAAAAAATTTATAAACGCTGGAGATCAAAGTCAGGACCTCTGGATCTGTGACCAGGTACTCTGGCCATTATACCACAGAGGTGTTTTGCATCCACTGAAGCATTTTTTATTTATTTTGACCAAATTATTGCTATATATATTATTTTATCACCGCTTCTTACTGCCTGTTTCGGTTATACTTCTATGTACTAATTACTCTAATGTGTTACGATTGAGGAAGGTTGAACTTGGAGGAAGTGTACCAGCATTAACGGGGAGGGAAAGTGGAAACCCATTTAGGAAAAAAAACACCATAAATACACTCGACCGGTATTGAACCACAATCTCCCAGTCGTTGGCAATCTTTGTATATTGTGAGATTTAACACCTTAGGCCATGTGGCTGCCAAAGCTGGTGCAAAATTTGCTATAAAAACTGCAAAAAAAAAATTACTGACCTTGATTCGCATCTTACCATCTCACCTTAAGGCGCTTGAATATTTGATCATACATTCATTAATTCCAGAAACCAAATGGGTTTGAACGTAATCGGATGAATAATAATAATAATATTTAGCACCGCATCTTACTACCCGTTAGGGTTATACGCTTTAAGTACTAATTACGCTAATGGATTAGGAATTAGGAAGATTGAATTAGAGGAAGTGAACCCGCATTTGCGGGGAGGGAGAGTGGAAAACCATTTAGGAAAAACCATCCTCAGTTCACCCGACCGCGATTTGAACCTCGGTCTCCCCGTCCTCGGCAGTCGAGCAGCTCAACACGACTAGCGCGTTAGCCAACTACGCCACCGAGGCGGGTGTCATCGGATGAAGCTGTCCGGTAGTAGAACAAATAAAGGAGGGCGAAAACACAAATTACGAACGTCAATACCATTTGTGGTGTTACCTCATTCGACATCATTCGATTCACAAAGATCCATTCTACTCTTGTATACTAATTACCTTTAGTTTCCCCAAGCATTTAATTATGAACCAAAAATGTGTGTTTTTTGGACGTTTTGTAATGTAAGATATCAACTTTTAAACTTTATTTATAAAAAGTATAGATCAAAGTACATTTTATAGAATATATTATTTGATTAAATTAATAACAATTTCCTTCTGACCTCAAAAGTGAGGTAAGTGGGTTTTTTGAGAAATTACACCTTTCCTTCAATCAGAGATAAAATTTTGTACATTTTTGTCCCTCATATTATTGAGTTTGTAAGATAATTATGGAACTTAATAGTAATATTTTTATATAAAAAAACAAGATGAATATATTTACTAAATAATGTTTTCAAAAGGGTCATAAAAAATAAGTGTATATTCATTCAAGAAGACAAAACTCGTGTACTGTTGAAAGTTTTACTATATTTAACTTAAGTGCAACATCTGACTAACCCAGTCCAGTGGCAGAATGGCCTAAGGTGTCATTCTCACGTTAGACTATACTCTTGAAGACGGGGATATCAGGGTTCGAATCCCAGATGGGTCCACTGAAGGTATTTTTTTCTTCTAAAATTATTTCTCATTCTTCCCCTCCACACAAAATCGGGTAGCTTGCCCCAAAAATATCTGGTTGGCAATATCTGAGCTACCCAGGCATTCCCATAAAGTTAGATAGTTAAAGTAGTTAACAATCAGCACTCTGGGAACAGCTCGTTTATTTATAAGAAATGTTTATTTCATAAAATTATATTATATAATACTACTATAAAGCCACACGGCTGACTCGCTCACTGACATTAATGTTTACCCACTTCCAGATGAGATAGAAACTTGAATTTGGGCAAAATTATAGCTTCTAGCCTGTAACCGACGAGAAAATTCCAAAAAGTAAAAAAAAAAAGTTTAACCTACGAAAAAAAAACTCAAAATGTCGGAGCAACTTTAAAGTCGGTGCGGACCTTTCTTTGGAGGTCTCTTGTGACTAAACGATAAAACCTGTCAAAAAACTGCTCTGGAATTACATTAGTTCACATCCACTTGCAAAGAAAACCCATTGTGGGTTTGGGGGTGGAGCCCTCAACGAGCAAAGCAAGTGTGTGTGTGTGTGTGCGTGTGTGCGCGCGCGTGCGTGTGTGTGCGTGTGCGTGTGTGTGTGTAGACAAACGTCAAGGATAAAACCCTCTTTGTAAACAAAAACACACTCACTAACCTCTTGAGCTCTCTAGTATTACCTTTCGCGACAATGTAGACAAAAAGGTGAGAGATTGAAGCCCAGACCAGTTTATGTCACTAACACATAAGGGCAGGGGAAGAAAAACTTCGTTAAAAACCCTCTTCATCTTTCATATGACCTAAAAATCGGCCTTAGAAACACATACAACGAAATCAGGGCAGCGAACTATCAGGAAATAAATAGGACTAGGAGTAAGAAGGGGCGTTTCTGACGCTACTTTGCACCTGATCCAGGTGTGGCGAAATGTGAGAGAGACACCACTAGTGACTTATTATATCCCTGACCAGAGGTCGAACGACTACAAGGAAAGGCACTTACAACCCCTCCCCCGTGCCCCCCCGGTCCATTGCCCCTTCTTCACGCCCGGGTCACATAGTCCTTCACAACCTCCGTTTCGCCCATTCTGACACGTCCAGAACATTCATTTCAATCGGTCCACCGCATCCTATCACGCCGTTAGGCAGCGCCACTCTATATTGATCGTGCTGCCATCTATCGGTGTCACAACTGACTAACCGCGGGAACTACAGCCGGCCTTGAAAACACAGAACTAGCCTTTTTTCCGTAGCTGTTACGTAATTTTGTGTCTGTATTAACGTCAGTTTTCTTGTAAACATACTGACATATACAGAAAGTATTAAAGAATTCATTTATCTTCTTTTTTTTCAAAGCAACGTCTTACTACTTGTTCAGATTACACGCTTATGTACTAATTGAATCGGTGAAAATAGAAAGGACCTAAGTCACCAAAATGGTGAAATTGAGTTAAGACCGGGGAAAATATATGAAATGTTAAACCCATCAAACTACGTTGGAAGGAACTTAGTCATATGCATAGCAATTGAGATATAGACCCTTAAAATGTGAGTTCCTTATTGAAAGGACCTCAGTCCGTGGCTGAGGCCCTTATTATTTGAGATATAAACGACTGAGGCCCTTACGCTTTGGGATATAAACGACTGAGGCCCTTACGCTTTGGGATATAAACGACTGAGACCCTTACGCTTTTGGGATATCAACGACTGAGGCCCTTACGCTTTGGGATATCAACGACTGAGGCCCTTACGCTTTGGGATATCAACGACTGAAGCCCTTACGCTTTGGGATATCAACGACTGAGGCCCTTACCCTATGAGATATCAATGACTGAGGCCCTTACCCTATGAGATATCAATGACTGAGGCCCTTACTCTATGAGATATCAATGACTGAGGCCCTTACTCTATGAGATATCAATGACTGAGGCCCTTACTCTATGAGATATTAATGACTGAGGCCCTTACTCTATGAGATATAAATGACTGAGGCCTAACTCTTTGGGATATCAATGACTGAGGCCCTTACTCTTTGGGATATCAACGACAGGCCCTTATTCTTTGGGATATCAACGAATGAGGCCCTTATTCTTTGGGATATTAATGACTGAGGCCCTTATTCTTTGGGATATTAATGACTGAGGCCCTTACTCTTTGGGATATCAATGACTGAGGCCCTTACGCTTTGGAATATCAATGACTGAGGCCCTTACGCTTTGGGATATCAATGACTGAGGCCCTTACTCTTTCTATTGCTTGTGACGCTTACTCGGCCACGCGAAAGATATCGCCTGTTGTATACTGCATAGTTAAACTTTGACGCACTTTATTTATTCTTCAGAAAAAAACGTGGTTTTCTTGAATTATTATTATTATTAGCACCGCATCTTACTATCCGTTCGAGTTATACGCACGGTTTTATTGAAGCCAGAAACTTCGCTAGTGAGCCGTGTCTCATAAATTTGACCTTTGTCATCGCGGAAGTGAAATTCATAGTTTCCTTACTGATAATGCATATCTAGAGGGGAAGGTATGAATCAAGGAGGCTGAGTTGAAGGAAGTAAAGAAACTAATGCCCTGTAGTCCTGTGGAGTATCGTCAGTTTTACAGAGAAGTTTTTGAATGGCTTGTGGAAGAATATAATGAATATCAACATTAGGTCAAATAAAAAAAGAAAATATAGAACGCCACAAATTATAAGTGACATATTCTTATTTTTATACAAATGTATGTTAAACATTAAAAAAAAATTAAGAATGTGTAACTTTGAATACTTTTAATACTCCATAAACAAACTAGGCCTACATTTATCTTCTTTTTTAATCTGTAGTTTTTATTACACATTAAACATAAATTTATTATTTCCTTAATCAAATTGTTTTTAGAATTAGAATTTATTTTTCCTTCTATAATGTTCCTTTCCTATTTTAACATGGAAAATACCATTTTAAGGGATAAAAAAACATAAAATATAATAAATATACATTAATTTTAAGTGTTAACATTACCTAAACCTTCAAAACAAAGAGAAAGGGCCAAATCCATGACCTAAAACAATTAATTCTACAATTTTGGTGTATAGCAGACACACATTTCAAAGGCAAACTAAACCAGGATACTATGTACTATAAATCTCAAATTTAAAATTATTATTTTTTTAGTTCAAATATTATTAATTTAAAAGNATTATTTCACCGCTGAGGAACCGGGGGCTTAAAATATTAAAACTAATGATAGTGAATTTTTTATTAATTATCGTTCAGTTTAAATAATTGGTTGTTGAATATTTTTGTTTTCTTCTAAACGTAAGAATTTATTAGTAGTTTTGTTTTGATTGGAATTTATAATTTTGATTAGATTTTTTACACATGTTTATTAATGATTTTTATTATAACTTTTTTTTTATAATTTCTTTTTTTTCTTCTTTCTTGACACTAGGAGTTTGTGAATGTTCCTTAGGTTTATCAATTTTTGTTTTAATTTATTCGTGCTCATGGTAATGATTTATTTTCAATCATTTAATATAATACAATGTTAAAATTTGTTTTATATATTTTATTTTTATTTTATTAAGTTTGATTTTATTTTTTTTATTGATGGCGATCGGTTCAAAACTCTGAGTAGCCCTGTATTATCGAACCTCCCTCCCCCTCTCGAAGCATCAGAATCAGGTCCATACCGTCTGTGTCCGATACTCGACATCGATCTCGTCTCAAGCCCTCGGAGGCAGAGAAATCCTCCAATAGAGCCGCCGACAAACATTTGCATTGGAGGAGGATCCTACGTCTTCGTGGCTTTTAGGCTTAGGGGAAGTTTATTACAACTCCAGAGAGATGCTCTCCACTGGTGCGATACAAGTTCGGGTCCCCTTAAAGGGGGAGGAGGGAGGTAGTGAATGAAATGAAAGTTAGTCAGAAGAATGTTTACAGGTTTTATGACAAAAAAAACTAAAATAAATATTTCATTTAAAAAAAATTATTTGGGGTATTTAACATGCACTTTCTGAAGTGACTGACGATAATTTCTACGAGCGAGAGTGAAAGGGCCTAAAAATGTTTACCCAAGAAAGGTATTTTCACATAACTTCCAAAGTGTTTTACAAGACACAATTGACATGGGACCTACGGTTTTACTTCCCTTCCTAAGGAAGTTGTGCTACGGATTCTTATCGCTCTAATATCCGTTGACCCCCAGCTGGGTTTGAACCCACGAGCATCGGTTCCTGAGGTAATCACTTTACCCCAAGACCCCCGAGATTGAACAAAATTAAATAATAATTATTATTATTATTGTTAGCACCGCGTCTTACTACCCGTTCGGGTTGTACGCACTTACGCTAATGTGTAATGGTAGGGTGATTGTGAGATGAAATGGAGGACCTACAGTTTAACGTGTAATCCGAACCACGGTGGAGGCCTGGCATTCCCCACATTCACAAGATGTCTTGTCAGAGGTGAAGGAAGAGTTTGGTAATCAGATAAATCTGTGCCAAGACCAAGGATTGAACCCTGGCCACCAGCACAGAAGTCTGACCCCTTACCCCTAGACCGCCAGGTCTCCCCCTAGTTTAATGTTTGTCTGCTTGTCAGTGTGTTTACACCTCTGGCGGCGAGCTGGTACTCTATGATAACTGTAGTCGAAACACAACATCCAAACCCCAGATCATTAATAATTTAGCGTGAAAGCCTTAAACGCGTTTGTTATCTAATCCAATCCAAGTTCGGACCACAATCACGGTATATACAGAGACGTGGGATGGGATTTGATTACGTGACGTCACCTAATGGATTTCAGTTACCGAAGCAATCTGTGCTTCCACACCTTCACTTTGACTGTAGAAGGGTTTACTTCCCCACGGAAAATAGCGCAAGAGTTGAAGCGACGGGAGCCACACCCCTTCTATATCCGTTACCATCCGCGCCACGGATCTCTTTCCGCTCGCGAGACATTTAATAAAGTCATAGCAGCAGAAATAAAAAATGAACTTTTATTCCACAAAGGTCACTTTACAGTTATGACCTTAAACACCGTCTCTCACACTATTTCATTTCTGCTTTCCACTTTTCTCTTCTTTCTATCCCCCCCCCCCTCTATCCTCCTACATCTACCCCCGTTTCTATTAAATATTTCTATATTCTCAAATTTATAACTCACACGTTCACAAATCATCGGGTTTGAAGGACGAAGCCATTAAAATACAACATACGCACACACACTCAAATTTAGAAAGAGAAATCAATTCATAAATTCTCTCTTGCATCCTATTCATGCACACGAAGTGTCACCCCTCGCCCCTTCACCC
>CABFOW010003987.1:47859-63722 GCA_902141385.1 Timema californicum | reverse complement strand
GATTTGAACCATGACCTAGAATCTACAATGTTTATGGCCAAGGTTAAACTTCTCTTATTTAGAAATGAATTTCCTAAACTTCCCCAAGATTTAAACCCTGACCTCAAATATACCATATTCATGGTTAAAGATCAATTTCCCTTATTTAAATTAAATCTCCTAAACTCCTCCAAAATTCGAACCATGACCTGAAATATGCAAAGTTCATGGTCGAAGATCAATTTCCCTTATATACACTAAACCAGCTAAACTCCTCCAGGATTCGAACCTTGACCTGACATACGCAATGTTCATGGTCAACGATTAATTTCTGTCAATAATAATAGCTTACATTTTAAGACGGTCCTAGGGGCCTACAATGCGCCCAAGTAATCCTTATTCCTAACCAGCATCAAAGAATTATGTTCATTATGGGTCACAAGCTTATATTCGATTCTGCCCAGCGGGGAAACTAGGTAGGGTAGAGTTACATCATCATGTCGTCATTAGCGTCCAATCACGAGGCGCCACACTTTCATAGCGCAGTTGAGACTCACATAGCAACGGGCGGTGGGGGTAGCAACGGACGCCTGAGCCACTGATATCCATTTAGAACTGCACTCACGCGCATGCGTGCTTCGGACGAATGTCTTAGTTCAGGAGAACACACGAATACGTGGCTGACCTCTTATTCACAGTTTTCATGTAGTACGTACACCAAGGTCTTTCTGTGGCGTGATTGTTGATCTTGAACGAGACTTCGGCTTTTCTGGTGAATAGGGTAAGTAGAAAACTGTTGTTGGTGACGGGTAAGTCTGTAGCCACGGTACAGATCATTTGGTATTTCTTAAATGGTTTCTCATGCTCTGTATTACAGTTGATCATGTCTTGGAGGACAAGGTTTGACTCTTGTGTTAAATGTACCCACATAAAATACATAATTATTTTGAAAATAATTGTTTATTAATCAAAATTAACTTTATTCTAGTTAATATCTGACACTATTCTTCATTGTCGATGTTTGTATATTTCTTCTATTTTATTTGCTAATTACATTATTACATGACTTAAATATATTATTGTATTCTCTAAATGAGAAACTGTGACAGCGTAGTTCGAATATTGATATATTAAAAAAAAGGGATTAAAGTGAATATTATAAATAATTTCTATAAATAAAAAATATATCCATCACGTTGTATGGATTTATGGCTACCATTTAGTTTTCTTTGCGAGTCTAACTTTACTATAATTTCCTTACTAATTATGTATCGTTCTTGGCTACAATCCAAGGGAGAGGTTTTTTAAAAAATCATGTTTGAACTTGAGTTGAGCTTAAAATATTATTTTTTTCGATGAGTTTGCCTTGTAGCATTCCATGAACTACTGTTGTATGTGGTGTATCAGGCGTCCGATATTAGGCAAAAAAAATTGGTTTTTTCACCATCTCGTCTCACCACCCGTTCGGTTCAGATGCCACCCCTCTTCAGTTGCAACCTTCTGAAAGTGATTTTGTTTAAATAAGCCTACTGTTGTACAAAATAGCTTTACAGAAGTAAAAAATAAGATTTCTTTGGTCACCTGGTTCAAAACCTCAATAAAAATATTTGTTATGTGAAATTATAATAATATATTACTTAATTGTTTTCAAAATTTATTTAATCGTCAGATTTTCTGAGGTGATAACGTGACATCCTTATGATCTAGAGCTCAGGTGTTCAAATCCTTAGAGTTCCAGTTTTTTATAATTTATCAGACCGAAAAAACCCTTTCATTTTAAATTATTTTACTAATAAGCATATAATTTGTTTTAAATATTTTGTTTAGAAATATCTAAGGTATTTGAGCATACGTAGAATATCACAAAATTCTTATTTAAAAATAATTTAACAAGCTAGTAAATTAAAATCAGTACCATAATTTTAAAATTTTGTGTGTAAGTGATTATTTAAAAATTAAATTATTGGATTTATGATTTTAAAATATACACATTAAAAATAAGGCTAAGCAAGACAATTATTAATCGTATAGTAAAAACATTTAGTCTATATTTATGTTATAAAAATTGTTGAGAAAATAAAATAATATTTTACTGAATTTAAATTATTAACAAGTGACTTTTTATTCCGACATAAAATTAAAACATCGTACTCTAAATGGAATCTATCTTTGAACTTCTGAGCTTCAGACAAGCACGTTTCCAAATGAACTAAAAACATATTAAATATTCTCAAAGTTTATCTCATACTTATACAACCCAAGAAATTTTTGGAACATTAAACATAAATGCCATCAAATGGAAGATGGTTTCTTAGTAAAACCAAACAAATCGAATTGCATTGATGCACTAAATACAATAATAGTGTTTACTTTCAGTTACGTATCTTGTAGAATGGTGGGTTGTGGCATCCCTTCAATTTAATCCTTTGGTACGTCTAGGTTTTACAGTGTTGTCAGATTGAAAACTCATTCGCAAGCGAAACACCGTTATACTGACTCGCACGAGATTATAAACCTTTAAAAATTAGCTGTTTTGGTACAGCCTGCAATTTACGAAATCATGAGTTGCAAAGTTTTTTTTTTTTTGCAAGTTTCAAAATTAGTGATCCAGGGGTATCCAGCATTATTTTCTGTAATATCACGATCTTCATTCTACGCTTCTGGCATTGTGTGTGTAGCGTGAGAGTAAAAAATAGGCCTATTTTGAGTTTGGAATCGGGGATGAACTAAGTTATTCAAATTTTAGCAGCAAGCGAAGTTGACCATAGTAACCGATCTATTTGTTTCTGATATAACAGATTTGATTTTATTTAATCTACGGTTACCTTGAGGGTGGAACCTAAAATGACTTTGCGTGCCATTAGTGTCGTATGTTGGTCATCTCTGCCCTACTTGACAGACAATACCTGTCTCGCAAGGTATTAGGCTGGGAAGCACTGCCTGGATAGTCACTAGACGTCACCTATTTTTACAGCTCAAACGTTTCAAGATCTAGAGCCCTGGGCTGCAGGGTGAATCCCTGTCTAGTGTGCTAAAGGAGGTTTTATTAAATAAATTCCCATTATAATCAAATCTAACCTAATCACGTGCGGGTAAGTGTGCTAGTAACGCTACATTACACCTGAATACACCATTATAGTAATGTTTAATTCCCGGACGTTAAATAAGACGCAACTCAAGAAACATTAATTTTTTTATAAATTAGTATACAAAATATACAAAATTTTCTAACTAAATAAGTTATTTATGGTTATTACTTCACTGTTAGAGAAACTTAGCCTATATGTAATTTATAACCAACAGTATATTTATTTTATTTATTTGAGGTATTTAACTTACACTTTTTGCACCGAATGATTATATCAGCAAACAAGATTTTCTATGAGCGATAACGATAGGGCCATACAATTCTGCCGGTAAAGGTATTTTCACACACCTTCCAGGATTCTCTTAATAGCCTCAGTCGACTTGGGACCGACAATTTTACTTTCCCTCCAAATGATGTGCTAAGTATTTTTAATACTCAAGAAAAATACATCGACCTCGGCTGGGTTTGAAATAATAATTAGAATCCAATATAAAAATCTGTATAAGGAAAATTATTCGAAATATTTTTGTAAATTTTTTAGACACAATCATAATTATTATAACTTGTCATTTTATTACTATTGTAACTGATTGTAGGCCTACACATGTTAAATTGTATCGAATATGTATATGATTAAATAAAAATGTAGACGAAAATTAATGGTTTAACTTACTAGTAATTATTCATAGCAACGTGTAGTCTACTTGTTTTTGCTCAGTCATTATTATAAATAAATTTAAAATACTCATCAATGACAAAAATACAACCTACAATAGAATAAAACATTGTAGATCAACAATTGTTTCTAAAATATAATAATATAACTATCCAAATTATGATCGAATTTAAAAAAACAGCGTAAATTACACTCAAAGTTACAATTTATTTTTTGGGTTACTTACCAAGGAACCCTCCTTATCTAAAATAAGGAATAAACAGAAGGTCCAAACAACAATGAATAACAAGGGTGCAAAAAGGGAGTGAGCGATTAGAGCTCTGTCCTTTGAATGTCTGAGATCAAACATTCGAAACTCAGATCTCGCAACCCACACCAGTTGCGGAAGTAAATATATGGACAGGCAACCTCGTAGAGCTCATTAAAGAAAAAGGTATGTATCCCAAAATTAAAGTAAAAAGAAAAGACATGTAAAAATATACTACCTATGTGTCTGGTTAACCATTAGACTAATAAATGCATGAACGGGTTTTAAGTTGATAATTATTCATCAAGAAGTTAATATTATATGAAAATATATAATAATATATTGTATAGTGATAATCTTTGAAATATACAAGAAGCTTTCGACAAGCTATTATTCCCACATTCTGATGACATTCGAAGTTTTAGAAGAAAAACATCAATTAATTATTTTGAGTTTCAGAATTAAAGAAAAACAACATAATCAAATGTGACTTTAACTCAACAACAACAACCTTATCATAACGACAAGACTTCCATTAGTAAAGTTGCTTTACGGAATAACTGTCATAATCATGTTATGCTTATTAGTTAACTAGCAAAATTCATTTCTTATAAACATAAGAATTGACCCAAAAATATCTTAATAACCTCAGAACAATTATTCCCTATTCAATTATGTGGTTAACGCTAAACAATCGCATTATAATAACAAAATATTCCATAGAACTTCTCAAAAGACAATTAACTAATCAAACGTTGAAGCTTAACGATTTAATAAGATCATTCTACGCATTATGTAAATTTAAGCCCAGTTAATAAGTTCCAATTATTTAAAAAAAGGTCAAAATATCAAATATGTAACTAACAGAATTCAATATTGACATTATTTCACAAAGTTAAAGCTATTGATAATATCCTAAGTTCAATGATCGATCCTTCCCAGAGCTAGTAATTAAAACGACATTATCAAAACAATCGATATTATTGACATGACTCACAAATTAACCACGTAAAAAATAGTAAACAGATCTTATTTTTATTCAAAGCATTTAAGAAATGACCGAAATAGAATTTTGAAATATTTAACAAAAATTTTAAATAAAAGGAAAAATACTAAAATTGCCAAAGAGAATTTAGACCTTACATTTTAACAATCTGAAGCTGGAGCTTCTCTTTCCCCAAATATAATCAAGTCCAAGAGTGACGACAAGATGTCCTGCCGCCACTATATATACAACAGAACCTAGAGAAATTGAATGACGGGAAAAAGGGTTGGGGACAACATAAGGAACACTCGGGAACAATTCTCGCATTACACCATAGCCTCAAAACAGTTTCTTAGAGCTTCGAGATCATCCTATAACATAGACGAGTAAAGTGTCTTTGCCACTAGAGCTCTTTGCATCTCAAGTTCTTTGTCACTATTTCATAACAATACTGATGCTCAGTCTAATTCCGGTCACATGTGGGCGTAGCTGTGATTGATATTTTCTCGCGTTGGTGTTCTGCATCGGCGCTGAGAGTGGTGCAATAGGATAAGAAACAAGTTCCTCTTCAATTCTTGTAGCCCAATACTACACCAAAAATGGAACCTTAATGAAAACTCAATTTATATATCTTATTTCGGTTCCACACAGATCTCAACATTTGAATGGTTAGACATAAAAAGCCAAAACTTGGGTTGCAGTTAAGTGCTAGCGTGCCCATATGGAGTGTATTGGTAACATTGTTGAAAAAAGACGAATAACTGAATTTGTGAGTAATTAAATGTAAGTTTACGTTTTATTTTATTTTTTTACCCAATTTTGCCGGATATTTTTGAAAATTGTTTACTGTGGGTGTTTCAAATATATATACACATATAAAATATTTTAATATAATAGTATGCATATATACTATCATTTTTTAAGACAAATAATCTCATAAACGAAATTTAAAAATTTTGGGAAAACACTGAAAAAAGGCAAATTTTAAAAACATATGTATTTTCCATTAAAAATGATTTTATTTATATGCAAATAATACTTTTCGAAATATTTCTATATTATTCTCACTAAGTACTTTTACTCATGAATTCCTCCTGCCGACAACTTTCGATAGAGCAGGACCGCATAAATGTGAGGATGGTGAGCCTAGGCACGAAATCCAAATAACTTGAACCAAGTGCACACTTGATCCTTAATAATGCATATATTAAAGATTCGGAAGTGATTAAAACTAGCCAAACAACGCCTATTATTAAGCCATAGAGTGTGCCGAGCTAATGTGAATTAGCTCGCACAAGTGCGTGGCTGTGTACCCCTGTAAAGGAATATCATATATTAATTAATTTAACTACTGCCTGGATTTCCCATGTTCACTTCCAATGAAGGTAGGGTTCCTTGATCTTCATTATCGGGCCTTATTAAATTGGTTTCGAGTGCTAAATCCCCTGCCGAGAAAGATTTGTGAGGTCTGGCGTGCTACAGTCCCCCCCCACCCCTCTTTATTACTCATGACTGATTACGCATGCGTGGTCTTTCTGAGGTGTGAGGGGCTTAATTTTCCACCCCTTCTCTTCCCCTTGCTCTAATCCCTGCCAGGGAGCGCCGGATAATTTGTCTCGTAGTTCTACATCAGTATGTTAGAGCCAGAGATATTTTCTTCAGACCTACTACAGTACGGTTGACTAATCCTTGTCGTGTTCTGCTGCACCGTAGCTCACCGTTTCTGGACGCTATGGAGTTCTGTGAAGTAGAGCCTCAGGACAGCCCCAACTAGCCTCCACCACAGGTGTTTTGCATACTAATTATCTTCGACTGCTGGTGCACTCCGTGCACATTCCACTTGTTCTGCTGCTGGTGTACTACGTGCACATTCCACCTGTTCTGCTGCTGGTGCACTCTGTGCACATTCCACCTGTTCTACTGCTGGTGCATTTCTTGCTCGTGTGCCTGCCATTTACAAGGATTAGAGTAGGGAACCTCAAGTTAATCCAACCGAGGCGTTTCATCCTGCTGGTGGACTGGTTGAATTACACTCTGTTGGAGCCCTCTACACCGATGTCTAATCCTTTACAGTAATCATAGCGTAGAGTTTGGTATAGTAATATGCTCTGTTCTAGTGCAGCATGCAATTTAGGATTGGTCTCAAGCCAGGCTCTTTTGGGGTAGACAGTAAGCCCTTTTAGATGTATAAGTTAGGCGTTTAGGCTGTTATGGCTTCCTCAGAGCTGTTGTGCTGTGTGATTTCTATGAATCTGATGTGTACTCAATATAGTGGGCTTCACCCTTTCTTGTCACCGGCCAGATAGGATTAAATATTTGTCTTAGCCATATTATCTGTAAGGCCCTATCTCGATATATATTGTAGGTTTATTTAAATGATGTGTGTGTTCTTATCAGTACTATAAGTGTATGTATATTTGTATTCAGATAGTTACCTGTCATTTGTTGAGCTTTAGGTTAGCTAGATATTTAGTGATGCTGAAGTTACGTGCAGTCACCGCGTATATTTATATAGAGTTGGTAACGCTGTAGCGTTTAGCTAGTTAAGGAATTTACCTAGTGGATCTAGTGTGAGGACGAGTGCCTTCTGTCATCGGGAGAATCAGGAAGTAATTAATGGCCTAATTAGGCTGGAGGTGCCAGTGGTTGAGCCCATTTTACTGTTAGATATTTAACTTTCTTGCTGCCTGATCATATGGGCGTGTCACGTAGGCACAATACCTTAGTTGCTCGTGGGGTTCTCTTGTTTTATATTCCCGTAGGTGGGCTCCTTAAGCCACAATCTAGCGGGCTGTCAAAGTCGAATTAATGTACACCTTACTTATATATGTTTATAATGTACTCAGTGTTAGGTAGCCACAACTAATACAATGGATTCCCATCTGGGACATTTAAATCTACTAATTGGTGGAATATGGCTATCTCCCCAGGATGGTGGGCAAGATGTACTCGTCATTTAACTGACACTGTCCGACTGCTCAGTTAAGAAATGTAATCCATACGTAATTGAGTATTTCAAGTGTAATGGGAGTTGTCCGACCTTTCAGTCATGAAGCTATTAGACTACAAAAATCTTGTAAATACCCTCTAATCCCCTAAAGCATTGTGTATTGTATGTGCTTAGTAAAATTGTTACTTACCTAGCCATGTCTGCTCTGTAGATTTGCACCCTCCGCCCCCTTTTATATTCCTCTAAGGTAGGGTGCAAGAGATATTTCTGAAAGTTTGTTTACTAACTATTTTGTTTCCTAGCTAAAGTTAAAGTTATATTTAATATAAATCAGTACACTTTAAGTTTTCTTATTTTCTTCAATAAGTCATAACTGATCTCACTTAGAGAGACGCGTAGCATCCTAAAGTTCTAGTTTATACATTTATTTGAGGTATCTGACGTACACTTTCTGAACCGAATGATAAAATCAGCACACTACTTTAATACTATCTTAAAACTTGAAACAGACACAACATCCCCGTCCATTAGTTCATCACTTTAGAAGGGGAAACAAATGTTTCGCTAAAAAAGAAATTCTATGATGTTAGGAATTGAACCTAGTGTCCTTAAATCATTAAAAAATCATGCTATCGATAGAGCTAAGCTGTCGCTCTATCTTAACGTTAAATAAATATGTAAATCGTGTTCTTGTAGGATTCTTGCTTTAAAAAGCATTTATAATAATAATAATCGTAATAATAAGAATAAGGTAACCAATTATTATTTGAAGAGTATGAGATTTTAACATATAAGTAGTAATGCAGACTACAAAATACATAGTTTATTTGGTCTTGAAATTAACTTGGAAGGAGTAATAACTGTTAGATTACTGCAAGACGTAAATGTTTAGAAGATGTATGAATGTTAACTGCATTAGAAACTGTCAGTATTTTGCCAGTGCATTACTTGATAAAGTGAATAATGTGGTCCAATAGACAAGTGCCATTTTACTACTATACGCTATACGCGGACATCCACGGCCAGCTAGCACATACAGAACGAGCTATTTTTTAGTATGTTTGAGTGCCAGGGAGATTTCACTGTTTCTTAGATAACCTTCATATTGTCAATCTTAAACAATAGTACAAGGAAAGAGTATTTAAAGCAATTTTTGAGGGTAGGTTTTTTGTGTTTTTTTAGCACCACGTCTTACTACACGTTCTGTTAATACGCCTAAATACTAATTACTCTAATGGGTTAGGAATTGGAAATGCTGAAGTTAGAGGAAGTGAACACGCATTTGCGTTGAGAGAGAGAATAGAGGACTATTTAAGAAAAAATACCCCAAGTCCCCCTGAGCGAGATTAGAACCTTGATCTCCCCTTCCATATCAGTCGAGTTAAACAGTAAACTAGCGCGTTAGCTAACTACGCCACTGGGGCGGGTCTGAGAGTTGTTGATAATCTCATTGTAATTAAAACATTTTTGATTGAACTTAAAAAAGAAAGGCCCAAATTATTAATAGATTATAGACCAGTGGGATTTTTTCTCGAAACACTCACAAAATAAGATATTTAATATCTTATATTAATCAGAATTACAAAGTAAAATAAATATTATAGGAAATATGGTAAATAATGTATATTATACTGCTTCGATATTCGTGCAGACAGATATTTTCTCATGTGGTCCATTTCCAGTGATGGATGAAACAGTGCTCTAGTCCTGGCCAGGAATATTGAGACACGTTTTCCTAAATTGTTTACCAACTTCCCTCCGAGCAAATGTAGTTACATCATCTTTAATTTGCATTTTTTTTCATAACTATCCCCCAGTAATTAGTAGTAAAGGTGGTTGGTATAGGTAACATTATATTATATATAAATATTTTCTTATAGTTCACTCTGGACTATATTATCCCCTTCCCGGAAGAACGCAATTTCACCTTCCGGCTGATCCACAAAATCCATTATAGCTAGGTCTCTCAGTATTTCCAGGGACTCACAGCAAAACACTTGATTAAACTAATGTTAAAACCTGCCTAGGTATAGAAACTAAGTAAGCCTGGTTGAAAAAAATGCACTTCAATCGCTTATGTGGTTATAAATATTCTAGATAAAATATACACAAATTCCATCCAAAACTTTAACAGGGACTCTAACCCCAAAACCAAAGTCTATCATACTACAATTGATATCCTACAGAATAGAATTAACTACGGAATCAGTTGTTGGCAAATATCCGGCTAGTTCTTCACCGAGACTCACAACACAAAACATGTGTAAATCATGCTAAAACTTGATTGGAAAATATTATACAAAAAAAATCATTTCAATCAGTTAAGTGGTTCCATTGATAAATATAAATATCCGGCTTACACTTCACCGGGGCTTACACCAAAACATCCGATTATAATTACTATGCTAAAAATATTTTAGGATAAATACTCTACAGAATAAAAAAAGCTCTCACACAGTAATTGTATGGTTCAATAAATGAATACAAACAATCGGCTGGCCTTTTCACCGGGACTCACACCGATACACCTGAGTATACACAAATAATGCTAAAACCTGCCTAGATATTGGTTCAATGCAGAATTAAAAACCGCACCGCAATTGGTTAAGTGGTTTCAAAGATCCTAAGTTACAGATATAAATAAATCCGGCCATATATTTAAAAGAAAATCAAACCCTTGCTGTATGTATGCAAGATCCTCCCTTAGCAGACATCCTGATTAATAGAAATATATTCACTGCAATAGGTTATGATATTCCAGGTATTTTTGACATAGACATATTCTTAAAAACAGTACAGAACTACAATATTTTTTTTTACTTAAATATATCCATATTCCAAACCTTAAAAAAGCAGAGATATAATGTAAAGTGATTTTAAGTTCGTAAACCCAAACCATATTTATACTTGCTTATCATTTGTTATTTAAACCTCCTACTCTGATATTATATTAATACTTACCTATGACATGGCCAGTTTTATTGTTTGGATTTCCAGAATTTATTTAGTAAAAAAACAGATTTGACAAAAATAGTCAGAGTGAACATTATACATTAAAGTTATTAGAAATTTATAATCAACGTAAATCTTATCTTAATAAACCGCACCTTTTTTCAATCAAAGTATTAATTATTAAAGATTTTTACTAATAGTTATATTGTATCTGCTATGGTAACATTAATTAAGTATGGAATCAAACTATGGTCCCACAAAGTTATACACAGCCATAATAACTTTGAAGAAATAAAAAATAAATCACTTTTATAACTAAAATATGTCCAATGGATAAGATTTTATCAATTTTTTTTGTCTACCCAGAAATAATATAAAATATTTAAAATCAGGTTTGGAACTCTTAAATTACATAAGTTTATTTAAACTCAGCTTCTCACAAATAAAGTAAACATCTTTTAAAGTTAATCTGTTATTTACGTTACATGTATGAAATATAATAATTAATCATAAATAAATTTATAATTGGCTATAAGCAGTAATGAAGATTCTGGAAAAGGAGAGACTTGCTTTATGATACCATGTAAAACCAATCAATTTGGGTAATAGTGCCAAAATAACGTTTGACGTGGTTAAACTTTTAATAGCTACTAAAAAAAATACCAGTCCGTATGTTAATGAGAGCAAACATAATATATGAATTTAGTATATAAATAATAATTATTGATTTTATAATGATAAGAACATTAAGATAAAATTAATTTAGTAAATCAAACCATTTGGGTATCGCTAAAATACATAAATAACCCCTCCCCCATCACTCCTTCCCAACAGTCAAGAAATAATTTAAGTACTTAAGGCCTTCTGTAACTTCGGCCTTGGGCGTAGCTAGGCAAACTATTTTGCAGTCATGTGTGGAGGTATAGCATAGCGCGTGGGCTGAGCCAATAAGCTGCTACCTTTCAATTTCGACGGGGTGTACATTAGTTAGTTAAATAATTAAATGAATTTTATGAAAATTCTTATACCAACTCAGTTATGGAAAAGGGAATGTTTTACAATACAAGATAAAGGACTGCAAACGTTTATTTACTTTTGAGAATATTTTTAAGAAATTTAACACCATAGATAAAGATCGAAATTTGCGTTGTCAATATAAAGATATCATCAAATCACATAACTATATTTAATACCATGTTTGCTTTAGTCATGCAGTTTTTTAGAAACTAACATTATCAATATGTGTGTATATATATATAATACTATACATTATATTATAATTTAAATTATATTATAATATATTATACTATATATTATTATATATATCTTTAAGTATAATATATTATATTATGTTATATTATACTATATATATATATCTTTAAGTATAAATTTCGGGGACAGCAGCAATTTTTCTTTAAAGGGGATATTACCTCTGTATAATTAAACTATATATTAAAAATCAAATAGCCGAAGCTATTATTTATGCTTTAAGAGAGGAGTTCTCCATCTATATTTGATATTCTGAAAATTGAAAAATGAAACCTGGACACGGGAATCAAACCCGGGACCTTTTACTTCGTACGCCAATGCTCTATTAGAACTATGATTAGGGCCAATGGTGGTATGAGCTAGTAGTGATGTGTCTAATCCCCCCACCCAAAACACATGTCCTTAAAAACAGCAGATCTGAAACAAGGATTATTGTCACTGACAATGGGGCGAAAGGCCCCAAAGAATGTCCACACACGCCTATACAACGCATTCACGGTAGTGGCCACTTTCACGTCACGAAGGGTATCAAGAAGACAAATTTAGAAAAAGCATCACTAAACACCTAAATACAAGAATTTCCTAGTGAAGATTTGGTGATAGGACTTATATAATCAACAAAAACTTTCTTCCAAGGACGTTGAGCGAAATCGTCCGAATGAAGCCCTACGCGGGAGTTCTGAGCTGGTTTAGCCTTTTAACAATAATAACAACCGCTAACCTATGATTTCACATCGTTATATAAACCAGGCCAAAAACACTCGTGGGAAATTTTGCGGAATGTTTTCAGAACACCTAAGTACCTACGTAAGTGGAATTGTTCAAATATTTCAATAAAATGGAGTTAACAGCAGGGAAACTACGATCTTTCTACCCTTCCCCCAATATTAGTGACACTAACAAATCTTAAAATATTTCAAAAGGTCCAACCTTTTCACCTCTCTGCATCCTCGCCTCAATTTCCCTACAAAAGGGGTCACTATCATGATGGTCCTTAACGACTACAAAAGATTCTGGGATTGAATGAATAACACAATTGTTAGCAACAACTTCTTAAGAACCTACTTGGTCTTGGTCATCCGCGATACGCGACCACACATCAGCAGTAGTATTATGTTTACCTGAAAAATAATGTGTGGGGAGTTTAAAGCATAAGAGTGTCCACACCCATCTGCCTATCTTCCCCAATTGATTAGGATGACGCTATGTCAAAGCAAAAGCCATATTATCGGTATAAATCTACAATTCCCTTTGCTCTAGATAGTCGGAAAACCACTAGACACTGAAGACACAGGCAAGGCATTCCTTCTCATAGGATCTGTATCTCCGTTCGGGGACAGTGAGCGTCCAACTAGCAAAGGTAACTGGTCGGACACCCTCCGATTACTTCTGGGACTACACAGCACCCAGAGTAACAAATGACCCATCCACGTGTAGCCAATAGGGGATAGAAAAATCAGGCATGTGCAATACCCCCGGAGAGATAAGATTTTGTTTGAGAGTCCTGGGATTGAGCTTCCCCCCAGTAAAACACAGCTCCCTTTTTTTAAGGAGTTAAGGGGCGTGGTAATATTATAGAACATAGTAGTGAGCCTAGAATAGTAGGCGAAAATGCCGATAAACCTCATAACACCGTTGAGATTCTTAGGGGAGGGATAATCAACAGTTGGCTTAATCCTCTCGTGATCAATGAGTAAATTACCAGAAGAGATCACATAACTCAGATATTTTATAAAGGGTTTAGCCCATACAACCTTATCAAAATTCACAGTCAACCGTACGCAACGCAAGAGACCTAGCACGGTTTCAAGATGGCTTACATGGTCCTATAAGCTGTCACTATAAACGCAGATGTATTCGAGATAATTAAAGACATACTTATATTTGAGATCTGACAGAACGTCGTCGAGAATGAAACTCAGTGCTTGACCTCCAATACTACACCCTAGGTATACGCGATTAAACTCGTACTTCTGCCAAGTAGTAAAAAAAAACAGTGTTCTTTTTTGAAGATTCAGTAAGAGAGCATAGTAAGAAATTAGCATTTAGGTTGATTACGCTAAACACCTTAGCTCTACCTAAATGTTGAAAAGTGGATTCTATACTCGGCATAGGATAGGGATAAAATTGGATTTTTCTTGTTAATTTTACGGTAGTCGACAATCAAACTACGTCCTTCTTCCTTCTTTGGGATAATGAATGAAGAACTGGCTTATGGGGACTTAGAGGGGGGTATTACACCTTGAACCTCAAGATCATTAATAATTTGCCGAAAGATTTCCATCTTGTGCGGGCACAAGGATAAGGTCCAGATCTAACAGGGATATTGTCCTCCACCACAATCCTGTATGGCAGCACATCAAATTTCTCTAACTTTGTAGTAATAACATCCGGGAACTTCATAATAACATTTTGAACAACTTTCTCACAATTATTAAGATGAAAGAACACTGAACCAAGAGGTATATTACCCAAGGGGATTTTAATTCTAGGAGAGAATTCAAAACAAAACTCTCTACGCAACAAATTCAACGTAGATTCCGTCTTCCAAAGGAAATAATTCCCTATGATCACCTCATAGGTGAATAGATGAAACACAAAACATATTTATATTTCATGAGAAACCCCATATCTTAAAGGATAATGTAACTTGTTTATCCACAACCAATAAACTATCGTTACCTACTACAAATGGCTTATGTTCGATCTTTTCTAATTTATAATTATTACTTCTGTCAAGTTTCGCCAGCAATTCAAAACCGATAAAAGACCCTCAAGACCTGTATATAATAAGGCATACTCAGAATATGAGCCAATAACATTAGTACAACGGGTGGAGGGGGAGTAACTCTTCTTATTCTGACGCGCAGTGAGACCACCACTAACACCACACTTTACAAGTTTACCGACTGGCACTGGCACTGATAGCGCCCCAGTTGATGGCAGCGAAAACATCTAATCCTAGACCAGTCGGGGATAAGACTTGGCTTACTCCGGAAGATAGCCGGGGTTCCCTGATTAATCTTAGGAGAGGGTCTAAATTGTTTGAGTACGGCCGGTAAAGGGGGGTGTAAATTTCCTACATGAAAGGATTTCCTATAATTACTAGTTGGATGGGCTTCCAAATATTCCTTTTAAGATTGTAATGACCCCTAAATATTAGAAGCTAAGTTATACAACTCGGAGAATGTGCTAGGCTTATAAGCAAATACAAAATGCCTGCGGGTAAGGGAGGAAACATTCTCCAAAATAATCTCTACACCTTCTTCCTCAGTAAGGTTCGCGTTCAAAATATTCGCCACTTCAGAAATGGTAAGAATATGTAACCTAAAGGATTCATTAGGGAGCCTCAAAGTGGCTACAAAGTCATTACTAAGTCTTTCTCTTTTCCTCCTAATTACTAAAGACTCCAGATCTCAATCCTTAGCCGCAGTCCAGAGGAGACCTAACTGAATACCCTGAGATATTAGGTGAGTTAAAAACCCCGAAGTCTTCCCAATGCATAATGTCAAAAATTCGGTATCTCCTACAAGTTTTAGTTTGCTAACTCTATTAACTGCCAAAAGAAACTAAAATAATCCTGAACTAGATCGATAATCACACGTGACATTACCTTTTATGTATTCCCTCACTAGATTATATTGAATCTTAGAAGAGTTGGGAAAGTTTGTGTGTTTACAGTAAATTTTCAGAATTTGGAAGGGTTTGTTCTCCCTT
>CABFOW010003987.1:19051-37051 GCA_902141385.1 Timema californicum | reverse complement strand
TGCCTTGCGGGCCAGTATACCATTTCCCGTGCGGTGTACCAGCACATCGGGAAAGTAGATTTAATAAATACTTATTTGATTGTATAAATTGTAAAACTCATTTTGGAGTTCTTAGGAGCGTTTTATCTTTCTTTAAACAAAACTAATGAGCTATCGGTTACTCAGGCCTATCAATTTCCTCAACACAAAGCACAAAAGAGTATGTTTGACTTTTAATTTGTTGATTGATATTTAAATTAGGGCTGTAACGTTTTATATCACCAAATAATCTCAAACTTACTAATATATGATAAGAAAAAGATTTACCGGTATTTTATTAATTCTGTATTTATATATTGAAATATTTATTAATATAATTTATCAGAGTTTATATGAGTGTACGCTTGACATTTACAAAATAACAATAACCTAAACATCTATTAAAGAAGGTTAAATCATTAAATTAAAACCTTTAAGATAATTACATACATTAATTAAGTTAATAAATCAGATTTATTTGTGTGGGAAAATATTAATCTAGAATATAGCTGTGAGGTAAGAATAAAATTACTTTTTTTTTAATATACATGGCCAACATGTTCTACTCGTGCCTCACTTCTAACTTCTCGCTAACCTAGCTGCTCTACAAACAATTTATAATGGAAATTACCTTCTAGAAACGTCTGTATCTTACTTTAAGTCTAAAGAATTCCAAAGTGAGGGAGTGTTCTTTGGAAAACACAAAAAACCCATAATCATGAAAACAAACTCAGGATGTAAAGTCACGTCTAGTTCGAGAAGAGTAGAATACTTGAATTTAGAACTATAAGTTTAACCATGGTTGTTTCATAAAAACTTTGAAACACAGTATCACTCTTTGGAGCCTTTTTTAAACTAATATCTACTTTAAAAATAAAAGTTTATCTCTTTGAAAACCATCGTGAAAATAACTGTTATTCAGCTGGTTGTGACTCTTGTAATATATAGATGTAGGTTTACACACACAGTCATTATATATATAATATTATAATATAACAAATAATATAATATAAAATAATATATAATATGTATATATATAATATATAGTAAAATATAATATAATTAATAATATTATAGTATATATATATATTAACGTTTTGAATAAGTTACAAGAAAACAAATGGGTACTTTTATTTTCGCCAGATACACCAGGAATTGTTTTATCTCTATCAACTTCTAACGGATTTATATAAAATAAAATATTACATATTTATCTTTGTAAGTTGGATCATATTATACATACTATATATTATGCATATTATACATTTATTTATATATCGTATGTATACTATTTATGATACATAGTTCTATGCTATACATTTTATATATATAATACAGATTATATGTAAATAATGTATATTATTTTATATAGTACTAATTATATATAGTTCTTATTATATATAGATATTAAACTCTTATAAATAAACATGATATATAAGATATATTATTTTTTACATATTAATATTGTTTATTAAATATAATATATTTTAATATACAATATATAACATATTATATATTTTATATAAAATGTTATCATATATAAATATTTTATATATAATAATATATTATATTATATATTTAGATATAATAATGTATTATATAATATATTTATATATGATAACATTTTATATAATGTGTATCATATTTAATATACGTATAGTATAATATATGTTTAGTACATTATAAAATATAATATGTCATATACACTATATTATATATTAAAATATATACATATTTACTATATAATATTTAATATATACATTGTATTATTCTTATTGTATATAATAATATTAGTTATACATGGTATTCAGCCTGGTCGCATTCTAAGAAGTAGGTTCTCCGGTTGATACACTGCTCCCGACACTATTTCCAATTCTTGGAGCAAGCCTGATTGACGTGTTTTGGGAGTACACGTATGTCTGCTTGAGAATTTTCCACGGTCTACTAAATTATGCCGAATATTCTTCCCTTCAACGTCAATTTTAGTTTTGTAAATAGTCCGGTGGAGGCATAGGTCAGGTTAGTACGGACGCCAGGGAAGCACAGCTGTCTCCAGTTTGGCGTGGAAGTCACAAATCAGCAGCGATGCTTGTGCGGGCGCGGGTGCGTTGTCATGATACAGGAATAAGAATATGTTTCTCCACACTTACCCCGAAATCTCCTCATATACGTCTCAGCACTGCTAGATAGTATCACATATCCACTGTTTGTCTCTCTGATAGGAACTTCAACGCCAGTAAGCCCGTTAGCGTGACTCTTACATTCGACCTGCTGTGGTACGCGTTTTTCACTCTCCAGGAGTTTTTTCCGCCCCAATTTGAAGACTTGGTTTTAGTCTTAAGATCGTAGCTGTAGACTAATTTCTCATCTGTCATCACTACAGAGACTTATCTTCATAAAGTGATCGTTCCCTTAGCTCATTCACGTGATCCAAAAGTCCCCACTGACAGATCGTAGCACGATTATTTCTCTGATCCAGGGTCAGCAACCGTGGGAAAAACCTAGCAGCATCTCAACGTATCTCTAATTCTTGGTATAAATTGTATAATACTCTCTCATTGAAACGTTGGCCTAGTCTGCTATTTTTCAAACATCCTTTCTACGATTTAAACGCGCGATTGGGGTATATGAGTGTCATAAGTTGAAGTCGAGGGTCCCCCTGGATGAATATCATCATCATTTTGTTTGCCATACTCCTTTAAATGGCTTAAACTATTCATAAGACCTGATCATCATATACTTATTTATTGTTTTATAAGTCTCCGTAAACTTTTTCCTAAGTTTGAAGCTAAATGTAACGTTGATACTCTACTCGTGAAACTGTAATATCAACAATTGCAAAATATGCACATAAAGATCAAAACAATGCCGTGTAATGACTAATCACAATAGAATGAAGAGCTAAATAGTAGACTAGTTGCGAGGTCTTTCGCTAATAAGCAGCACTTACCGCACATCGCGTTGGCGTTCGATTTCGAAAATTCGGGTACTTTTTTATACTCTACTCGTGAAACTGTAATATCAACAATTGGAAAATATGCACAAAAGATCAAAACAATGCCGTGTAATGACTAATCACAATAGAATGAAGAGCTAAATAGTAGAATAGTTGCGAGGTTTTTCGCTAATAAGCAACACTTACCGCACATAGCCCATACATCGCGTTGGCGTTCGATTTCGAAAATTCGGGTACTTTTTATACACACTTCATATATATATATGTATGAAACAAATAACCAGCTATTATTTATGGTTTTAGTGAGGATTACTCCATCAAGATATCATATTTTGAAAATTGAAAAATGAAACCTGGGCACGGGAATCGAACCCGGGACTTTTAGATTGGCATGCCAATTCTCTAACCACTGAGCTACTCAGGAATCATCCCGTGCCCAGGGTCATTCTTCACTCATATTTTAAGGCAGAGTCTATGATGGACGTGCAGAAATCACACATTTGTAGCCGACTATTTCCGCGTGTCCTCCATATGAATGAAGAATGACCCTGGACATGGGACTATTCCTGGATAGCTCAGTGGTAGAGCCTTCTCGTACTAATCCAAAGGTTCCTTGTTTGACTCCCGTAGCCAGGTGTCATTTTAAAATCTCATAATATATATATATATAAAGTGGAATGTCGTTCCACTATCATAATAAAATCCATATTGTAGCAACCCCTAGAAAAACCGCTCTAATTATAATAATCAAATTTTGCCTCGTCAGTGTCGTAAAATAAGAGACCTACTTTTCTAGGACGAAACTACCGATCCTTGCGTTCACGCCTTTCAATATAAGAAACTAAAAGAATTAAAATAAACAAAACTATATGGAACCTGACGAATTTATAATGGGCTCCAGAAATGCTCGGGATAGCTCAATGCCAAAAAGAGCACATAGAATATCTGTATCTATAGGGCTTATGGAAGTTTAGAAAACTTCAGACTGAAGACATCAAACAGATCAGTCGATATTTTTAACAATTCAAAATTGACATTAAATTATTCAATTTCCATATTTTCCCTTATTATTGAATGTAACTATAAAATAACTCTCCCATCAAAAAGCAGCTTATGTGAACTTGATTTTACTTTAATATGTGATGAATTAACAAATGGGGCATGGGTGCTGTGTTTGTTCTAGATTTAACTTTGTTTATAAGTCGTGTGATAGTATAATCAGTCGGTTCATAAATTGCACGTTAAGAAACATGAATGAATTTTAAAAACATTAGGGTGGACGTAGAAAATAAGAATGTTAACAGAGTCCAATTTTCCTAAATAATAACTACACAAAGTTTAAGATTTACATGGCCCTTCTATTTGCATCCCTCCGCGCCATCAATCGTGCAGTTTAATACTTCAAGCTCACAATATAATGTAGAAACAAAAATTATGGTTTCCCAAAGAAGGTTGGTTAATACCAAGTTTCATATTTATATGTTTCTTGGTTCTTTAGCTACCTGAATAGGTTATCACAATGTCAAATGTGCTAGTCTTCATATGAATCTAAATTAAATAAGCTAAGTTGCATGTCCTAACGATTTTTCTAAATATTTATTTAAAGTTTAAAATTTAAAATATCTTTAAACTTAAACTCGACTAATCAAGTCATTATTGATGGTTAATTGAGTTTAAGAATGCACTTCCCAGTTGATATGACGTGGTCTTATTTGATTTGTTTTAATACATCTGAAGGGCACACCTTGGAGTTTCATTAAGTGGACTTGAAAAATGCCACTTTTATATTTTTGTTGGGTGTGGAACTGCACACACTGGAGGCCGTGGGGCCTAAAACACCAATATTCAACCATACATTTAACTACACTTAATGTGAACCACTATGGTCCCGGATGTTTGGCTCACAATTGCCAAAGTTCACTAAAACACACATGTGTTTTCACTTAACCTTGAAAGGGGTAGGGACAAACGAAACAAATACTACAATAATTTAAAGTACATTTATTGAAATTTCTTTCTTAACATATAAATAGTCGGCTATGCTCTGTTGTTTACTGTATACAATTTTAATTACTATTTTTATCTTTTAATGGTTGAACTAATCTATTTGTCTGAATATGTATCCATTTAAATTTAAGATTAAATCAAATGAGAATTTAATGTAACCAAGGTTTAAAAGTTGTATTATGTTAAGTAAACATGATTTGCCTATTAATATTAATTAATACAAAACACCCAACACAAGATACAGTTTCTCTTTGGATTTAAGGATGAAATTTATTCTATAAATTTTATTTTGATGGTACCGGTAGTTGATTTGGATATCATTTAAGATAGAAAGAAATAATAAATTCTACATTCTTGGTTTATTGATATTTACAAACCCCTTGTTGGCAAGATGACTCACCAAGAATATTTATGAAGCAAGTAAAAGTTAAGATATTTAGATTGCTAAAAATTTAAAACACTAATTAAACCATAATAACAGTCTGTTTTTTGACACTGCCGCTGAGATAGCGAGATGGTATATAGTTTATCCATTATTCTTAAAGAAAAACCATACAATAGAAGCCCCATTTCGATCTGATGAGTAACTTTTGAGTTTACAAGAAACAGATGAAATCAAACGTATAGACAGATTACAGTTTTATTAAATGTACTCGTGTATAGATTATACTCTAATTGATTTAAATAGACTTTATTATTTAATCAAGTATTTTCTGTTTGCAAACCTTAGAGCATAAGGTTATTTCTTTTAATCTCTCAGAACAAAATATTTTCTAAAGAAGTATTGTACATTTTCTTTTTGATGATTTTATTCAGAAAAATAGGTAGGCACCAGCTTTTACCATCTTAATGCGAATATCTACAAAAGGGGTCCATGTCGGTGAGTTTTCCAATAAAGAAGAAGGTATTATTAGCTCTTCAAATGTTTTAAAGGCATATTATAATCTAATTTCTATCCCTCTCAGTCCTGAAGAAGAAATGAAATTGATTCTCTTAGAGACATTTTGAGGAAACTAAGTTCTAAATAACTAAATAAATTTTATAAAAATAAACAAAATATTTTTATAGTAAAAACTGTGGAGCTGTAATATATAGAGTGCTTTATCAACAATAGTTTGGTTTTCTTCGTGAATATTTTGGAAACATAATATGTCAAATTTGCTCTATTACTGTTGTGTATTGTTATTCTATTGTAGCTTCTATTCCCTTTGATTTGTTAAGGAGATTTATAATACAAGAGTATATGGAATTAATTTAAATCTCTTTTTTTAGAACCACGTCCTACTACACGTTCGGGCTATGCGTATAATTAATAATGGTTAACCCACATTTCACCAATACATTTTTCGGCCATTCCTGTAATCGAACCTGGAACCCTCATCTAAGTAGTAATACATGCTACTGACTGAGCTAAGATGTCGGACTGTAATCCTACTAATGATACAAAAGTTAAATGTCTGCCTCTTGTTTGTTGTTCAATCACGCCCAAACCACTCTACTAGTCTGCTGAAGTTTCGAATGGATGTAACCTGGACGTCTAGATTCCATATAGGCTAATTAAAAACTACGTCCACCATTTTGTTTTAAGACAGCACCCACTACTTGATATAGAAAATATTGCATCTCGTGGTCAAGCGCTGCAATCGCTCTAGCGTATGAGAGGAGATACCCACAGTACTCTAGTACAGTCAGTACCAAAGGGCAAATGGGACATTAGTGGTGGGGCTTTGCTAATATGAGACTTCTGATACTTAAGTTGAATATATACTTAGTTGGCTATTATTGACTCTTAGAATTTAAGTTAACAAAAAAAAGGGGGGGGGTTGTCTAGAAAATGACCTGCAAATCTTGTGGAAAGAGGTTGAGAGATCACAATATAAACATCCCTTAGTGCTCCTCGGTTGGAAACGAATACTGGCTTCTAGATCTGTTGATCATTGGATATAGCCGGATCGTTATAGACATAACCGTATATGATAAATTAATATTAGCTTGTGAAAGCAACATAAAAAAAACAGTGCCTAAGTATTAAAATAATTAGTATTTAACATTGAAATTAGGTAGTTTGCATTTAATTATTTTAAATTGTTTGTCATGAAAATATTAACAATATTTATGCAAAGCACTTTACAAACAACTAAATTAATATTGGTTTTTATGTAGCTCTACCGAAAGAAATTATTCACCATTTTAATGACTATTGTTTAAATAATTTAGTTATCTACTGTACAAATTTGTCTAACGTAAGTCACGGTGGATTAAGCATCAAAGTTCGTAGGTGACATGAAAGTAACAATGCATTAAAGAAAGAACCATGCGTGGCAGTCTTTGGGGATGTTACTCTATTGTAATAGTAGCAATATGTCACTGAAGCTTCACTGAACCGTCTACTCGGCTTGATGTAGGTCTACCACAATCTCAAAGTTCAATCTTTCCGGCCGCCAAACTTATCACGTCAACTACTTGTGTTCAGAAAAGTTATTTTACTCTCATAACTCGCGAGGCTAGAGGAAGTTTTCTTCCGAGTTGCCTTCATCGCAAGAGCGGACTTGTTCCCGGGAAGGAAATATTATAGCTCTTGAGTCTCTTGTAACAAGAGCAGCCTTGGAATAGAAGAGCAAATACATTTACCTTAGAAGGAAACTTTCACAACTTGCAAAACCTATTCAATATAGAGAAAATTGAATTTATACCTCTACTCAACCCCTCGGAGAGAGAAGTATTGTGATCGTCAAAAAATTAGCTCGGGTATTTGGTAATGTTGACTTTTAATGACTCCCTGAAACCGAAAAAACTGTTTTCGTGATGCCGTCAGTATTTGTGTTTCTCTGTCTCTCTGTCGTTCTCTGTGTCTGTGTTTCTGTATATCGGCCTAAACTCTCAGCCATTCTCCCGATTGGGCTCAAACTTGGTATCAAGGGTATTTATAGTGTTTCTTATAAAGGTTTTTTGAATAAGATATCAAAATCAAATTAAGTTTAACGAAGGGCAAAAAAAGAAAAAAATTAATTATCTCCAAATTAGCTGTAACTAATTTGATTACATTTTGTATGTAGGCATTGTTTAATACTACTAATAAAATGGCTACTCTCATTTTCTCATGAAATTACCTTGATTAAAAATCTACTATATTATACATTACCTTATATTAAAATAAATTCCCAATTTTGATCATATCTCTGCAATTAATTGAAATACGAGATCAATTCTTTGTAAAGTCGTAGTACTAATCAAAATTTAAAATGTGTCTTTGTAAAATGTTGTCATAAGACCAATTGTTTGTGACCTATAAGAAAATATCTATAAAGCTCTTTGACAATTTACATTTATTGGTATGCTCTCTCGTATACATCTGTGTTCTTCTTTTCTCATTGTTTCTGTCCTAGTAAAAATATGTAATATATTAGTCCTAATAAATATAATATCGGTAAGAGTCGATGGCTCTTAAAGCTGCCTGTACAAAATATAATAATATAAGTAGTAAAATGTGTGTTTATGTCTGTGTGTGTATGTCTGTGTGTGTATGTATGTGTGTGTGTTTGTGTGTGTGGGGGGTGGGGGTAGAGAGGGGAGGGATTGACATATATTTTGTGAGCCCAACTACTAAGAATTACACTTAAAAGGAATAATAATAAATATGTACTACCTTTACCTCGGCTAGCACTGGCGGTGGCACGATGGACCTTAGGACTCGAGACCATTAGGTGTGCTCGAGAATACTTTATCAACAATGCCATATTTATTTATATCAATGACACTACAACAATGATACGTTCAAAATCCCTAACAGAGCTGAAGAAAATACATATTATAATAATACAACATTGAACAATATAATATAATAATATATAATATACTAATTTGAAACTACAATACAAAATAAAAAACATCTAAATCTTCTGTAGGTGATTATTACTATTATTAATTAAACATTGCTTCTTACTACCCATTTGGAGCAAACGCGTATGTACTAATTACGATAATGCTATTAGGTATGAGGAAGGATATGTTTAGAGGAGGTGTACCCCATTAGCGTGGAGGGAGAGTGGAAAACTATTTTGTAAAAACCATCCTCAGTACACTCAAGTAAGATATGAACCTCGATCTCACCATCGTCGTCAATCTAGTTTACTGAGAGAGTGACGTCTTGGACATTGCGACCACTGAAGTGTATATTATTATTATTTCCGTGTTTCCACCTCCCGATCCTACACATGGACGTCCTTTCCTATTTGCCAATCTAATCTTACAGTTTTAAGAAATTATGTATTTAGTGTTATTAAAAAATCAAGGATTTCATAAATATAGTTGCATTCAATAATCTAAGGAATATAAAACAGAGTCAAAAAAATAAAATATAAATTAATGTTATTTAAGTTTGGAAGACCACAAAAAAAAGAATCCTAGGATTGTTTAAAAAAATAACAATGGTTGTTTTAATATTTTAACATAAATAAAATATTAATTAATGTTCTAGAATAGACAAAAATCTTAAATATTTGTTACATGAAGGATGAAGGAAACTATATACTATACTCGTATATTTATAAGGTTTATAAATTATATAACTATGTATAATTTATATAATAATGTATATAAATTGTACATAGATATATATATATATAATATTTATAATATATATGATACATTTAATTATACTGTAGGGTCTGGCTAGTTCAAAGTTGGTTAACTCGAATAAATGGATGATTCGAACTCACAACTATACCCCAATAAATGTATATTTAAATAAATGATAAATATATCATTTAATTCAAATTTTAGAAGAAAATATTTTGATAGTTTGAAGTTATACAGTCTATTGTTAATTTTTTTAAAGTTTCTACTCACTTCAAACGTAACTTAACAACCTCAAATAAACTCAAGAAGCCCAGTAATGTTAAACAAATTTAAGAGTTATTAACTCATAGTAAAAGAGAAAGAGGGTGATTTTTAACCAGCTGCAAGCTGTTTTCCTGGAACAGGGGATATTTTGGCTCTGCTTTTATCGCTTCACCCGCCTCGGTGGCGTAGTTGGCAAACGCGCTTGTCGTGTTGAGCTCGACTGCTGAGGATGGGGAGATCGAGGTTCGAATCTCAGTTGGGTGAACTGGGGGTGGTTTTTCCTAAATGGTTTTCCACTCTCCCTCCACGCAAATGCGGGCTCACTTCCTCTAATTCAACCTTCCCAATTCCTAACTCATTAGTGTAATTAGTACTTAAAGCGTATAACCAGAACGGGTAGTAAGACGCGGTGCTAAATATTATATTTTATCGCTTCTGTATGACAATGCCATCACTGGACGCCCAGGATGGAAGGGGTAAGGTTTACATGGCTTGTCCTAATCTGGCGCCTTTATCTCTGTGACAGTAGCTCATGGTCATCTGACAAGTGTAAATTGCGGTGTTTTTACTATGTCTAATCGTGGAATCTACACAAGTTTAACCTTATACAAGTACGAGGTGTTTAGAGAAGTGTTAAAGGGAGTGAAAAAGAAGTGGGATATCACAAAAGAATATATAAAACAGTCGAACACTTTATAGAATTACCTTTAAAAAAGAATAACATCATAGAGAGTTAGATTCACTGAATTTCAACTAAATATAATAAACAACGTTTTTAATGCGATCAGTGAAATTGAAGATTTTGTTAATTGTGCCCTAAGAATAAAGCCACAACAATCCAAAATCACTCATTTTTTCCAAGGTGCCTACTGTAGTTTAAGTGCAAAATCTAATAAAGTCTGAATTTTTTGCACGGTTCGTTAATTTTTACCATTTTTCATTTTGAGGTTTATTTATTTATTGTTTACAAACAAATTAAATACCAATTGGTTAGTTTAAATTTAGGATATTTCGAATTCTTTTAGATATTCCTTGGACTTCAAATTAAAAAGGTCTTACCGTATTATTAATATATCAGTATATATAAATGTAATATAATTATATATAGACATATTATTTATATATAAATATATGTAGGCCTATATATTTGTATTATTTATATGATTATAAGTAAAGTTAAATAAATAAACTATAATTATATTCTATAATTTTATATTACAGTATACTACCATGCGTATAGCCCGAACGGGTAGTAAGACGTGGTGATGATGATAATAATAATAATAATAATATACTATCATATATAATTATAATATATATACCTACACATTTTATTATTATACATATATATCTATTATTATATTAAATAATTAATATATATAATAAATTAAATTTAAATTATATTACATATTTAATAATTATATTTATAAATATATATATAATAATTTTTAATTACATATATAATTCTATATTATATAATTGAGTAGTTGGCTGAATCTCACCAAGAAAGTATGTCAATGTCAATAGCAGCAAAATGTAGGAAATCTCTTTCCTCTTGTGAATTGCACTTACTCCCCAATTTTTTGATACCAATATTTATAACTCCTCACCAAACTATATCCCACCCTTTGAACAGGTTTTTGCTTTTAAAACAATTTTTAGTGAGTAAAACAGATTTGGTTCCATAATTTAAAGACGCCGGAAGAAAAAAACTCTAATTTTATCCAAACCATGTTCCAAATGTATTTATCTTAGAACTAAATTTAAAATATATACTTTCTTTCTGCAAATCCAAGAAGAATATAAACATAACATAACAAAGTTAAAAGGTTTGTCCACGAACTAGGGAAAAACATAACGTGAATTGAATGTAACATAAAACAGAATTTATAAATGAATATTAATAAAGTTATAGTGAGTTATAATCTTCTCTTTTATCTGTGAAAATAGAAACTCGTGCTAGCTTAGAAGTAAATAATTCATCTTTTCCTAAGAGCTTGCACGCTCAGATTTCACCTTTGCGCAGACTTCTTCGTGTGGGATCATCTCTAACGAAGTAAATAATTATCTTACTTCTTTTATTTATATTCAGAGTAAGATTCGTTCTTCACATGTCACCAGCTAGTTGTGGAAGTAGCGATGGCCGACCATGCACATAGAAAAGAAGACATTAATAGACGAATTCAAGGTAGTGTCTGTGGATTTTTTTAGCACGTGTTCGGACTGTACGCCAATGTACTTATTACTCTAATGGGTTTAGGGTTTGGAAGGTTTAATTTATCATAAGTGCACCTGAGCTTGCGTGAAAGGAGAATGGAAACACAGTTAGGGAAAAAACCTTCGCTGCACCCAACCGGGATCGAACCATGATCTCTGCGTCTTCAGCAGTTTAGTCTAACACGAGAATAACATACTAAACCATATGGCTACCAAATTAGGTGATATGTTTAATAAAGAGATAATTAATTATTCCCCTTATAATTCAAAATCATTACTATAGGCCTAATTATAATTTTAAACAGTGCTGGACGATTTTCCCCTCCTCGTATTATTGTAAATGAAAATCAAATGTATCTGATTTGAACGACAACATTGCGTGATTATGTTGCGGGCGAACATCGAAACATTTAAATTCACCAAAAATAATTGATTAATTGTAAATATTTTACAAGAAATTTTGTAATATTTGGATGGAAAAAATTGTATTTTGTGATAATTCAAGGTGAATATTTGGCTGCTATATTTATTTATTTTGCACTGCATCTTACTACTCGTCCCGGTTATACCCATATGTATTAATTACTCTAATAGTTTTAGGGAATGGGAAGGCTATGTTTAGAGAAAGTGTACCTACATTTTCGTTAAGGTAGAGTGTAAAACCATTTTTAAAACAGTATTTAGTACACCCGGCTTAGATTTGAATCTCAATTTATTTCTCATAATCGGTAATCTAGTCTATTGCAAGGGTAGCGCCCCTAGACGGTGGAGCCACCGAAGTGGGTAGTAACATAATGTTCTCAAAATGACAAATATAAGGAAAATTTATAATTCCATCCCACTATTTCTCTTTCTCTACCACACCATCAGTTTCTCCACTTTGTTTGTTTGTTTGATAGGTATTTTATTATTTTCTTTTTAAACATATATTTGAAACATGAATAAAAATATGAGAAAACAAACATATAGACACAAACATTAACACCAGCCCCGAAGGGCTTTCGAAAATGGACATGACAAGGGGATACGTACAAACACAACAAGAATGGTAATGGCGCCCTTTCGGGGTGAAATTTGCGATATAAAGGTTAGGGGTGGGAAAATTTTTCAAAAAACCCACCCCATCGCTCATAGCGGGTCACCAGGACGAGGACAACACGTACAACGTACAAAGGAGAGGGACAGACGGAAAACAGTGGAAGGGAACAAGAAACGTGGGAAAACATTAAGATATGAAAACATGAGTAATTGTAAAGTTTCTGGTGAATAATGTCTTGTCGGTTTCGACTATATTACTGGTGAATGGCCAACCCACAAAAACAATTGGCGGGGTTGGTGGCGGACATGTAGACATATAGACACGAAACGAAAATGTAGAACGCGCACAGACACACACATACACTAGCACTCGCGACGGGCTGAGCGCCAGCCGGGTGGGTCCTCGCCGAGCACCGGAGCCGCGTCTTGATGAAGCCGGCCTCAGGCCGTGGCCAGGAGCGCTCGCTCCTCGACGCCACAGACTACCTCCCGGGTCATCCGTATCCAGCGGGGGGGCCCACCACACCGTCTCTGATGCGTCTGTGGATAAGTGCTCGCTCGCTCCTCGACGCCACAGACTACCTCCCGGGTCATCCGTATCCAGCGGGGGGAGGGGGGGGAGGTCGTAAACGCCGATCTCCACTTTGATTTGACTCTTTGGTATCAGGTATAACTGTCCTAACTTCACAGTTCGCTCTTTAGGAAAGACAAGGAATGTCATACTCAATCCTTGTAGTGAAGCAAGCTGAAGGGCCAGGGCCTATAATTTTGAAAAGTGTGAGTAGCGATATGCTAGCGTATTTCTCTCATCTCGCCCACAATATTGCAAACCCCTAATTTTGAAATTTCTGCGCTGTGAAAACTGACGTCACACGACCAAATAGCGAGCGGATTCTACTCGACCGCCTCACACCATGCGAGACAGGCCTTGTCTGTCGAGTAGGCAATAAATAACCAAATGGATGCCATCCCCCTCTTCGGTTGCAGCTTTCTTAAAGTGATTTTGTTGAAATAAACCTACCACTGTACAAAATATGTTTACAGAAGAAAATAACATGATTGCTTTGTACACTTTATTCAATCCTTCAATAAAATATTTATTTGGATGAAAACATAGCTATATATTCTAATTTTCTATAATGCTTTCAACTGTCAATTTGGTTGAATCGGTAACGTGACCGTCTCATAATCAAAAGTTCATTTGTTCACATCCATGAAACTCTTTTTTTTTTAATTTATCAGATTTTAAACTTTAATTTTAAATGATTGTATTTGCAAGCATATAATATGTTTTAAATATATTTTATAGAGGTAAACAAGGTATTTTAGCCTGCGTAGACTAATATAATAGTCCTTAAAAATAATTTAAAAATGTATTAAATTAAAACGCTAGGCCTACATTAATTTTGAAATTTTGTAAGTAGGTGATTATTTAAAAATTATATTAATGGGGTTTATGATATAAATGTGTACACATTTTAAAATCAGGCTAAGTAAGCTAATCATTATTTGCATAGTAGAAATTTTTAGGGTATATTTATGTTTTAAAAATAGTTGAGAAAATAAAACAATATCGTACTGAATTCTAATTACGAAAACTTGATTAAAATTCAGATAAAAAATTAAAACATTTTACATGGGGTAGGATTGAACACGTGAAAACCTGAGTTTAGTACAAGCACTATATCAAGTGTGCTAAAGAGGAGAGCTCTCGAATAAACTGTTTTACTTATAGTAATATAACTTTGAGAAAATTTTGAGACGACAAGCTTAGATGTGTACAACTGGAAAATGGTTTCCTAGTAAAACCAAACAAATCGAATTGCATTATGCACTAAATACAATAATAGAGTTTACTTTCAGTTACGTATCTTGTACAATGGAGCGTTGTGGCATCCCATCGCCTCAATCCTTTGGCACTTCATGGTTTTACAATATTGTCGGATTGAAAACTCAGTTTCAAGCGAAACAACACTACACCGACTCGCACGACAGTAGAAACCTTCCAAAATTAGCTCTGTTTCAGTACAGCCTGCGATTCGGGAGTTCATGAGTTGCGAGTATTTTCGCAAGTTTCAAAATTAGGGGTCCAGGCAAGTAATATATATACCCTCTTCTGTAGCTTCATCGTCTAGGATGCTACTCCCACAATAGACTATACTGCAAATCTGGGCTACATCATGTGTAGCCCATTTTGGGGAAATATTATCCAGTACTAATGTACCATTGCCCGGGGGATACCCGAATGTACCAATCGTACATCCTTTCCGTGGAGGCTCTTTCCATGTCTTGATCGAGAATTGATCGAAATATAAAAAAGTAAAGATAATTTGTGGAGCTCAGAACAACCAGATTAGATTATTATAAAAAATATTTTAAGAATGTTTCCTAGTTACAAATTAGTACTTCTATGAATATTGATGCAGAGGAATGTAAAGAAAAAATGATTATTTTGCTAGCACCGTATCGAAGAGTAAAGGGCAAGACAAAAAATAGCTAGAGTCACTGGGAAAGGTATTAATTACATACATGATTCCTACATAATTATTATTTGCCAAAATTATTCTTCAATGTTAATACTACTGAACTGATATGGCTGATCTCATTAGCGTATCATTTGTTGATATTTTTTGTCCTTTTAATGTCATTAAATACTCAAAATCAGTTGGTGATATCCGTGTAAAGTTTTTATAAAGTCAATTTTATTTATTTGTGAAACTTTAAATCTAAAATTAATTCTGAACCCTGTGTCGTTTTATAGAGTTGGGTTTTTCACCAACAATGAAGTATAGGTGTATTTTTACACTTCGCCATTAAACACATAAAAATAAAACCAGCACCAGCGACTGTCAACCCGTCTGTTCGGTATATTCACAGCAACTGAGTGGATCAGACCATTCGCAGCATGCTCGTGTTACTTCCAGAGCATTCTTGTTGTATTACACCGTTTTTTACATTACATGTCACACCCATCTGTAGATGACTTTAGGCTACCACCTAAACCAAATAACAGGAATTATGTGCAGGACAATACCAGTATATGGCATGGAATATGGGTACAGCACTGTGATAGGTTGTTACTTATAGCACTGGCTGAGTACAGTGCTTTCCCCTCCACCCCCTCCAAAGTTGTTCCCTTTCCACATCCGTGAGAAAATTTGCCCTCCATTTTCTCTCTGGTTATTTCCATGACGTCATGGGGTTAATGACCTGTTGTCCTCTGTTGCTCCTTCAATTTCGCAAAGGTTTATTTCTGGAGTTTTTTCCGTTGGTCTTCTATGTGGAGAAGGGTTTCCCTGATTACTCATACCTGGTGCCAGATTGGTGGTTCGATAAGAGAAGTCGCCTTGATCTGGGTGACGTCATCATTGCATGTAATGTCACAACACTCCTTCTCTCCCCGGCAATAAGTTTTCCTGATGACTCATACCTGGCGTCAGTTTGGTTACTCGACAAGACAAGTCTCCTCGATATGTGTGACGTCATCATTAGGTGTGATGTCGCAACACCCCCCTCTCCCAAGCAATGGGTTTTCCCTAATGATTCATACCTGGTGCAAGTTTGGCAGCTTGACAAGACAAGTTGCTTTGATCTGTATGACGTCATCATTTCGTGTGATGTTGCAACCCTCTCCTTATACGAGGTAATGGGCTTTCCCTGATGACTCATAGCTAGTGCCAGTTGAGACAGGAATAGATCACGACCTTGTATGATGTCACAACCCTCCCACGTTAACATGTTTTCTGGTGACGTCATCGATAATTAGGGTTATTTCGCAAATAGAGAGCATTGACACAGCTCTGATTATGAACAATCAGGGGCTTCTCCCCAAATGGTAGCCTCAGCTATGGGACTCTATTGCCCCACAAAAGACTAATAAAATTGGTTGATTGGTGTCATCCATTGACAAGCTTGGATGTAGGTATCAGCCATACCAACCTGGACTACTGTAGGCGAAAATAAGGAGGAGTAAAGTATAAATGTTCCAGTGTTTACGTGGAGGGAGGCAGAGTAGAAAACCACCCCAGTTTACCCGAGCTAGATTCGAAACCACGACGTCCCCGTCATAACTAGATGAGTTACAGGCACTCTTTCTGGCTAAACGTATATATTAACTAAGATAATGTGGTAGGGATGATTAAAAAAGGGTTCCAGCATTTTACGTGGTAGGGAGAAATAAGGTAGAAATATTCCAGCATTTACTTGGAGTGAGGGAGAGGGAAACCATTTAGTGAGGACTAATGACAATAGCCCTCAGCGGGGATTTGAAACCCCGACCTCCCCCCATCAAAACTAGATTGGCTACACAGGAAATCATTTAGTGATAACTAATGACATTAAACTTCAGTGAAGATTCAAACCCACGACCTCCCCGTCATAACTAGATGAGTTACAAGCACACTTTCTTGCCAAGCGTCTATATCTTAACTAAGATAATATGGTAGGGATGATTAAGAAAATTTCCCAACTTTTATGTGTTAGGCATAAGTAAGGTAGATATATTCCAGAATTTACGTGGAGGGAGGGAGAGGTAAACCATTTAGTGATAAATATTGACAGTACACTTTAGCGGGGATTAGAAACCCCAAAATCCCTCGTCATAACTGGATGAGTTACACAACTCCTTTCGGGCTAAACGTCTATATATTAATGAAACAAATAGCCGAAACTATTGTTAATGCATTTTAGTGGGGATAAATCCACTTAGATATAATATTCTGAAAATTGAAAAATGACACCTGGACACGGGAATCGAACCCGAGACCTTCGGTTTAGTACGCCAATGCTCTTACCACTAAGCTATCCAGGATTCGTCCCGTGCCCATGGTCATTCTTCCCTCATAGTTTAAGGCAGAGTCTAAGATGGACGTGCGGAAGTCATCAGCTTATAAACATGTGATTATATAAGATCACAGCCATCA
>CABFOW010003986.1:48484-63723 GCA_902141385.1 Timema californicum | reverse complement strand
TTTTTTCCATTAATTTTTGGAACAAATTTGGTGCTGGAGAAATCCCATAAGGAATTCTGTTGTACTTAAATAAACCCTTGTGAGTGCTTATCACACAAAGTTTCTTAGATTCTTCGTCTAACCTAACCAGTTGATAACCATGACAGATCCAGTTTATTAAAGGTTTCTCCCTTTTGTAAAGTGACACATAACTTCTATTTTGGGAATAGGATGTCTAGTTCTAAACTAGAGTTCAAGGTCCCTTTGAAATCTCCATATATTCTAATATTTCCATTCCTTTTAAGTACAGGGACTATTGGTGTACCCCATTCACTATTATAAACCGGAGTTGATACCTCCTCTTGCACTAAGCGTTCTAACTCTTGTTCTACCTTTTCTTTAAGTGCAAATGGGATTGATCTCCATTTGCAATACTTTGGCTTAGCATATTTTTTTAAAATTTAACCTAAATGGTTGACCCTTATAATCGCCTAGTTTTTTATTAAAAACTTTTGGAAATTTCCTTAACAGGTTAGTTTCCATTTATATTTGTACCCTATCTACAGTTACACTATTAGCACTATGCAAGTTTTCTGGAATCAACAATTGTACTTTTAGTTCCTTAATCCAGTCTCATTCTAGTAATTACAAATAATTCAATTTTGTGTGACAAATCCTGATTTAGAACATTTACATGTATAACACCCACAGGAATAATTAGTTCATTTATATATGAATTTAAGATTAAATCAGTTGGATGCAATTTTAAGTGACTCAATTTATCCAGATAATACAGATACCCCTGCACCTGTGTCTACTTCAAAATGAATTTATTTTCCTTCCACCTGAACATTTATTCTAAAAGGTTCCACTCTTTCACGCTTCTCGCCAAGCTGATTTTTATATAACCCAAATAAATTTGAAATGTCATCAATGTTTTCATCACTATTGTCATTTAACACACCCAACACTACAAAATGTTTATTACTGTCATACTTTTGTTTCTCTCTGAGATTTGCTATCGTATGGGTAGCCCTATTAGAATTGTTGGACTTACCCAACTGTTTCAATCGACATACCTTTTACAAATGACCTTTCTTCTTACATACACGGCATTTATTTTTTAAATGACCGTTTCTTTCACAGCAATAACATCTGACTTCTCTGGTACCGCCTTTTCTCTCTTCCTTTCACGACATTTGAAGATGGGATTGACGATCAGCTGTTCCACCGATGTTATGTCCAAAGGCCAGTGACGCTGCATCGTTCTCGGCTGCCTCCAAAAATGTTGAAATCAGCACTGCCTTCTCGTATTCTAGTTGTCTCTCCGCTAGAAGTCGTTGCTTAATAGAGCTCCTTCTCAATCCACTTACAAGACGACCCCGTAAATAATCAAATAATGATTCTTTAAACTCCCAATGCTTTGACATTTGTTTTAAGCAAGTGATAAAATCCGATACACTTTCATGCTCATGCTGTGATCTTAATCTAAATGTATACCTTTCAGCAATAAACGATGGTTTAGGATATAAATGTTCTTGGATAATTCTAATTAGACCCATCTAGCTTTTTGTTGACGGCTTGTCAGGTGTACATAAATATAGTAAAAGATTAAAAAATTTCACACCTACTACTGTCAGTAACTTACGGTACTTACTTTCTTCTCATTAATTATACTATTGCATTCGACAAATAGTTTGAATCGCTCCACATATGACGACTGTCGAAACTATTCATGTTTTTTATGAGCGCCATTTGTGTATATATGGTTGATTTTTCATAGACCACGCCCTAAGTTATTAAAATCCCTAAATGTTCTCGGAGTTGCTTCAAGTCTGTTGTGCATAAGTTTTCCATTGAAGAACTTTTTTTATTTACTTCTATAATACAATCAATTCAATAAACTTTTAAAGCTGGACTTCCAAATAGCCAGGAATATGTTACAACCTAGTTTGTTCCATCCTCACTACATCCGTATCATGGTAAGGACGGCTTGAATAAGAACACGACTTACTTGAATTAATGTTACTGTTTAAGTGAACGGTTTGGTCGGAAACTCCGGCTATCGATAAGATTCTCGGTAGACATTTAGGATGGGGCATGATGGGGAGAAGATAATTTATTACGTCACCACACATGGTAGCCAACCTACATGGAAATACATTAAAATATCTACCTTAGTCTTATCGACTGAGTAATGGATACTCATAATTACTATAGAGCCACCCGGTACCAACAGTCTAAGTATTTTTTTAATATCGATTCTCATAGTTATGAGCGCTAGCACCGCAAGCACTCACGTTCTTATTATTATTATTATTATTATTATTATTATTATTATTATTAGTAGTAGTAGTAGTAGCACCGCGTCTTACTACCCGTTCGGGTTATACGCACTTACGCTAATGTGTAATGGTAGGGTGACTGTGAGATGAAATGGAGGACATACAGTTTAACGTGGAATCCGAACCATGGTGGAGGCCTGGCATTCCTCACATTCACAAGATGTCTTGTCAGAGCTGAAGGAAGGGTTTGGTAATCAGATAAATCTGTGCCGGGATCAAGGATTGAACCCCGGCCGCCAGCATAGAAATCTGACACCTTACCCCTAGACCGCCAGGTCACCCACTCACGTTATTAAGTTATGGTTCTAACTGGTAGCAATAGAGTGGCTTTTTTAAAAATACTATTCTCTTATCCTGCGCCCAGCTGCTTAGCTGTTGATGTGATGGGTACTTAATACATAAACTTGTGGCTCTTTTGTATTTTAATAGAGATACATGCTTATTGAGATGTGAATTTCTCTTTGTATTTAAGATTAACCGTGGACTCTTATCACAATACATTACATTTTCATTTCGATTAGGTATTTATTATGGACTCTAAGTGTATGATGAGCGCCCAGCTGCTTAGCTGTTGATGTGATGGGTACTTAATACATAAACTTGTCGTTCTTTTGTATTTTAATGGAGATACATGCTTATTGAGATGTGAATTTCTCTTTGTATTTAAGATTAAACGTGGACTCTTATCACAATACATTACATTTTTATTTCGATTAGGTATTTATTGTGGACTCGAAGTGTATGATGAGCATCAATTAACGATTTGAATTATTTGAAGGCAGGTAATAAATAACATAAATAAACTATTTATTGTTTATATTTTTCATTGTAAAAGAGAACCAGTTGCTAAAATGTTTGGATCCAACCTCTGCTTATGCCTACTCTATAAGTACTATACTCTACCATTTGAAAGTATACACTACACTTTACAGTTCTTCTCCAAAGAAAATTGGTCCACTTTCAGAGCCATTGACAATATTAATATGATTGTATTTAAACTTCTTATTCTCATAGAAATAATCATAATCATCAACTGTTTCCAGCCTGTGGCTGGGTCAGTTTAGTAAAATGACTCCCTTCATCTTCCTCTATTCTTCCACCATTATACCTCCTTTTATTTATTCTATTCTTCTCCTCTCTCTTGAACACTTTCTGTTATCTCAGAGAAATAGCAAAACCTATTATATATTAATTTTAAAATAAAAATAGTGTATATTTATTCATATTAAAACCAAATAAAATTATAAATATCAAAGTTACGCAAGTTTATTTTTAAAATTATTCATTGTTTCGATATTTTGTTTGCTGACTAAAATTTATTCTGAGAATTATTGTTATTGTTATATGGACCTTTCGTAAGTCATAACACCTAATAATAATATTGGAGTAAACTTTAGTCAGCAAACAAAATAAAAATATATTTAAAAAAATTAAACTGCATAATATTGATATTTACAATTTTATTTAACTTTATATCAATATTATAAAATATTTTCTTTAAATATAATGAATGATAACTTTTGGTATCTCTTATTTTCAAAAAAATAAGACCTTTTTCTTAATTTCTTAGCGGCAATAAACAAAATTTCAATTCTTTTTTTATGTAACGTGTTCATAGTAAAGATTTGTCTACTTATATATATATATATATATATATATATATATAAATTTATTTTGAGCTGGACATCAATTTACTGTAATAAATGACGTAAGTAAGGTATTGTTTCATTATGCAAATATCGGCCCAAAACTCTCAATTACTTGAGATTCATTTGTTTCTACCATTGTTAGGATAAGGTTATGTTTAAGTGAAACTAGCGTTATTATAAAAGCTATTCTTTTTATTTATTTGTATTTATTTTCTTTAAATATATATTTTAAAATGTTATAAACTTGTCTGTAAACGTCAATACATTTTTGTGTACTCACATAACAAAGAGTTTAGTTGAGTGCCTCATGGGGAACGATATGAGGTTCATCTCTCAACGTGACCGACAGGCCGGTGCGGACGCACCAGATGAAGATCAGTTGAAGTCGGAACAAAGTCAAGACGCCACGAACAGTGTCTTAGGGTCCTCTTCAAATGAGGTAGCCCTAACCCCATTATCGACGCAGGCTACTCCCAAGTCTTTCAACGGGATGGCGTACAACCTTCGTAACATAATAGAGAACATGGGCAATCAAAGTAAAGGAAGAGGTAGCAATATAGGTAAGGCATTCGGCGAAGTAGTGAGCAATTGTTTATCGTTTGTTGTTGTGGTTCGACCTGGACTTGCGCAAGGAGAGTTTTTGGGTTCCTTGTGAATGAGGAGTGGGCGGAGGGAGTAGAGGGGTAGAGGTGCGTTCTGGTGGTGAAGAGGAGTTGCATACTTGGAGGGGAAAGAGAGTAATGCAACTTGGGGAAGGGATGTCTGCTGGTGAGGCTTGTAGCATGACTAATGGGGGTGCGAGTGTTTTGTTAGAGAAGGTAGAGAGGAAAAGTTTCTAAGCCCAGGGCCAAGAGTTTGGAGTCATTTAGGAACCTGCTGTGGGTTCTTTGTGGGTTCGTCTTGAGGAGTTTGTAGTAGGAAGAATGAGTGTCATAGCTATAGTTTGTAAAGGGAGGATGGCGTGGGTGAATAAATTAGATGAGGGGTGAGAGGATGGTGTGTTGAGCTGTGGGTGACCTGATTCCGGGGACAGCAGAGGTCTCAGAAGGGGGTGTAGTTTTATTCATGGGGTTCCGGAAGGAGTTGGTCAGGAGATGTGAGGAAAAGGGGCGATCTGCCCGAATAGTTTGTGTGCGCTGAGAGGATGGGAAAAGAGAGAGAGAAAGGGGTAAAATACAATAATTCGAAGTAACTTGACTTGCATATGGACAAATTAAAAACGATGAGGTTTGGTTAGTTTAGTTAGGCGTTTCCAAATGCGAAACCCAAATATAAATGACCCTAGTTATTTGAACTACATGGGTTATTCTATTCCATCATTCTTAATTTTAAGTTATCTTATTTATAATATATGTTCAAATAATCCGTACACTAAGAGTTAAATGTGTTAAGGTACAACATTAACTCTATATACATTTTCTCACTCCCAAGAAACAGTTTTCTGAATTTGTGTAATGTTTTTGAGATTGTTCGTTTTGATGCATTCTGTGGAGGGGTATGCACACTTCCTCTTTCTGGAGTGCGACCTACTCGTGCTGGCTCGGCCACTAATGTTTGACGGGGCTTACTTCGAGGCGGTCATATGAATGTCGCGTAACAGGTTCTAGTGATCCTTTGAGCCACTTTGTTATAGAACTTGGCATTGTGCGCTACTCTTTCTTGTATTACCATTCATTGAGATAGGCCTAATCCCATTTCTTAAATCAACTCAATATTGACTAGACTATGACGTGAAAAGTTTGAGAGATTGGTTTAAAGTAATTAATTTTATTTGGTTCTTTAATCCTACCTGTAAATAAAATCAAAGCTTTAGGCCCGCCAACCTTTTACGAAGGCTTTGTATCCATCTATTTATTGAGGTTCTATATCAGCTGTATACCTATTTACTGAGGTAAATTATGTGATTTAAATCTCTATATTTACAGAGGTTTCGTATCACATGTAAATCTAACTAGGTTATCTATGTTAGGTTTTCATTAGTTGCTTAATGAAACACCATAATAATAAAGTTATTGGCGCAATACAAATATTAGAAATAAATATCCCATGCTTAAATAGAAATGTAGCTTGATTCCACTATGGCATTTATGAATTGGTGGTCCATCAAGCGCTCCACATGATGTTTTGTAAAAATAATAAAATAAAGAATATTGATCAAATACATAACACTTATAGATATTCTTCTCAACATTTAATTTAGTAAATTAGTTTATGTCTTGCATTTATTGCCATAAAATGGTATTGCCTAAATTTGACCTCCCCCTGCCACATCATTAATTCCAGGGCCACGGTGGTCCCCCAATGTCAAAAACATCCCATTTAGTGATACTTTATCACCAACACTTTTGAAAAGAAATCGTTAGTTATAGAGTGTTAGCGTGCTGCTTTTTTTTTAAATCTAGGTCAAGATATATCTATATATATTTCTAATTTAAAACTTATTTTTCAATACATTAATTTATTTTAGGCATAGATTGTAGAATATGTTTGGCTTGCAGTATGTACCATGAGCTTTTATGCAAAATATCCTCCCCCCCCCAAAATTGAATTATATCTTGCACATACGTGTTCGCAGAAGACTCTTCGCTCGCGTCGGACGTCTTCGAAGCCGCAGAGGTCCAAGGAGGTGAGTCCACCACGATCTCTTCTCCGATCAGCTCCGCTGTAGACCTGGGTGCTGAGCTACAAAAACGGGACTCCAAAGAGGTTCCTTCCCCAACCCACCGCAATAATAATAATACTGCCGACGCTTTCACCCTGACCAGTCCAGATATGTGTCAACTGAGAGGAGTCGTGAGGCGTGAAGGTGGGCCGACTAACTGCTGCTACCGTCACAGGCCTATACAGCATTCCTGCCCTTATCGCCAACCACCAGAGGCCAGGACGAGCACGCAGCCGAGGAAACCCGTGTTCAGGGAGTGGTCGAAGTTTTGGGAAGACAGGCATGACGTGTTTACACTGATTATATATATAAAAATAAAATATAACTGGATGGACATCTGTGGCTGGAATTTCTGATCTGTGGTCTGGTAACCAATCCGCGATAGAGAGAAAGAACTTTCGGGTATTTCTTTCTTTATCTTACACATGTAAGTCGACGAGATATTTGTGCTTGCTTTAGTATTCTATGCAAGATTATAATATATATTAAAGTATAATAATATATTCAATGTGATAAAGAGGTTACTGAAATGTATAAATATCATGTACAATACAATACGTATTACTTTATAGACAAAATAATATATTTCTGGTTATTTCTAAACAATAGCTGTTTCAGTAACACGCCTACGTCATAAAAACGAGTTCAAGCCAGAGGTGTTTTCCCCTTCTGTACCGAGCAGACGACACGTATTAAATCCAGTTGCAAGCAGTGTGTCCATGTCCCTCCAGTAGTATTTAAATAGAAATCACTGCATTTTAATAATCGTCTAGTATAGGTCTGGCAACACCTTAAGAACGTGCCTAATCGTTGATAATTTTAGAGAAATTATTTCATGGAAATTTTTATTCTCAAAAATTAACTATTCCATCTATACTGTGAAAATATTACATTCAGTAGATACCTTAGCTCAGTCAGTAGGTAGTGTGTTTGGCTACTGAGCTAAGGATCTTTGGTTTGAATCCTGGTATGTAAAATATATATATATATACTGGGTGAAATCTGGGTTTTCGCTTCTACAGTGAAACACCTGAAATTAATGAACAAAAAAACTAGGGATAGCACATGCCAAGAAAATCTTCTCACATACAAGTTCCCCAATTCTGACCTAAACTTTGTTTATTCCAAGGGAGCAGCATGAGGACAAAGGGTGTAGAAAGGAAAGCAAGGGTGTGTGTGTGTGTGTGTGTGTCATATTTAAAGGTGGAGGATGTAAGGGACGCGAGAAAAGGCCTTACATAGTTTTGGCAGTTTTTAAGGTAAAACTTTTTTTGATAAAAATAAATCTAGTATTTCTCCGGTGGAAACATGGAGTTTAATTTTCAATAGTAGTTGATTATCCGTCATGAGCATAGCAGCATTAGATGAGAAACCTTTTAAGTGTGCTACCCTTCAGATTAAACAAAGGAGCATACATTGATAAACGAGCGAATGCGGCATGGACAAGTTAGGACCTTCCTCAACTAATGAGTGGAGCAGAATTCAAATTCATGTTAAGTCAAGGACTCGATGTATACTACATTAACCACCCACATAGGTAGCTGCAAGGTATCACATATCTTCCACACATGTCATGATGATTGCATCTCATAATGTTTCAGGTATCACAGAATGCACGTCCGTTCTGCTACTGAACGTCGCCATAATACTCGTAAGCTAAGTACACTAATATACTATATAAACATAATGTCTCATCTTATTTGAGTCTTAAATAAAATCATACAATATTACACTTTTTAGTAGATACCTCAGCTCAGTTTGTAGCGTGTCTCTACTGAGTTAAGGGTCTCGGGTTCGATTCCCTGCATGGCTGAAAAATGTATTATTGGTGAAAAGTGGGTTTACACTTTCACATTTATAAAGTAACAGCCGGGGGACTGGATGTTGTGCTTGTCCTAGTCTTAAGTTAGGTTATAGAGCATATTAAGCTACGACAGGCCTAACAAGCCGGTTGTGGTACAAAGTGTAAAAAAGAAAATTGATATAAAAACAAACATAGGTACAAAGTCAAAAGTTTAGCCCTTCACAAATGTCAAAAGTGACCATATTGGTTTAAAGCATTGTTACCCAAAGTTAAGACATAGGTACAACAGAGCTTTATCAACAACAAAAAGCGTTTTTAAAATCCTATGGTATTTGGGAGATTTGAGATTCATAAAAATCTAAAAAAAACTATCTCAAATACAATAATATGAAGACTTTGAATTGATATAACATATAATCAATTGGTAAAAAGAATTATATAGACTTGTGGTTGGGAGAGTAACAAAATCAGAAAGAAAAAGACAATTTTATCAATATAATTAATTTAAAAAAAAGTGTTTTGTGGTTTATAAATTAATAGACATGACAAAATAATATTTGTTTAATAGCGCTTAGCAATTTAAAAAATAATTCAATTTGAATCATTTTCCATTTAACTTAAATTGTAGTTTTAAAGATTTGAGGATTCAAATTTTAAACTAATTTTAAGATTCAAATTTGAAAAGTATATGATAACACTTTATATTTTATAAGAGAGCTGAGATTTATTCCCCTTACCCCCCACAGTCATAAGGGGTACGTTGGTTTGGGCACGACCCTCGACTGACATCATTATATGAAAGTAAATATGTTTCTTCCTATGGTGACCCAACTCTAGAATAAGAGGTCCATTGCCGTTTCGTGGAGTGTTGCCAGGGTGCGCAAAACTTATTATTATTATTATTATTAGCACCGCATCTTACTACCCATTCGGGTTATACCTACTTATGCTAATGTGTAATGGTAGGGTGATTGTGAGATTAAATGGAGGACCTACAGTTTAACGTGGGATCCTAACCACGGTGGAGACCTGGCATTCCACACATTCACAAGTTGTGGTTAATACACGTCTTGTCAGAGGTGAAGGAAGGGTTTGGTAATCAAATAAATCTGTTCCGGGACCGAGGATTGAACCTCGGCCGCCAGCATAGAAGTCTGACACCTTACCCCTAGACCGCCAGGTCATCCGCAAAACTTATAAAAACTACTCTTGCGATAAATTCTCCTCCACTTAGACCTCATTTTACCAATTATAAATAATCTCTGTATGTATTGTTGTTTTAGTACCCGATCAATGAGTGTCTTACCGAGTGATGAGAACAATTCACAAGTACAGTTTAGACACACTTTGCTTACCCTGGCAACAAACCACATCGTGCCACTGGCAGTCTTTTTTTTTTTTTTGGGTATTCAACCTGCACTTTCTGAACCAACTGATTACATCAGCACACAACTTAACTTAAATCTAGAACAAACACAGCTCCAAAGCTATTAATGCATCAATTTGAAAGGAGAAACCCCAATCTCACTATAATGCATTTTACGGCCATGATTGAGCTGAGTTAATGTTTGTATCAAGTGAACTTCTCTATAGAGAGAAGTATATCGGCTCTAATTGTGTTGGTCATTCAGGAAGACGACCTTGGCCAGACTTCTTTAAGAGCTTTCACCAGAATAACCGCAAAGGTCACAAGAAACTCAAGGTCTCAAATCCCAATTCATCAGACGTTTACAAGTTCACGGTGCAGCACCAGAGCGACACCTGCTGTCCGCCCAAGGTCAGGGATGAATAATACAGAAATGTGAAATGGCATTTTAGTGTTTAACAAAACATCTAATTTGAAATTCTTCAAAATTTAAAACAAAATTTTTGTATTTATTGAGTTATGGTTCAGAAGCACCTCCCGTTGTCCCCCACCACTTTTTAGGTACAATTCATACTAAAGGAGAAGGGGTAGTTTTGTTAGGGAAATGTATCATAATTCATTTGAGCAGCAGGAAGTTCAAAGAAGGAGAGATAATTATCCTGACTAAAGCCAATGAGGGATCGAACTATGTTTTTGGAGACATAAAGCAGACGATATATATTTTAAATAGCCTACAAAGGCAAGGCAGAAATAGTGTGCACAATTCAAATTGTTATAGTTTTAGTACAACCAATCAGACGTTAGCATTGGCCACAACACCTTGATTTGTGCAGTCTGCCGTGACTGTTATACTCCCTGCGGCACTTATCCTCCCACAATGCAGCACACCATGATCTCGACTTTATGAAGGAACTAGTCGCATTCCTCTGGAGTATTTCTGTTTTCAAATACCGGCAGTTCTCTTTGTTAACGTAACTCGGGAGGCTGATGTGAGATGCAATGGCGTGGAAAGAGAGTGGAAAAACATTTAGGAGAAAACCACCCTCCACGCATTGCGACCGTGATTCAAACCCCAATCTCTTCATCCCCTGCAATCTAAACACATTGGGCGAGAAAGGAACTTGTGTGTTACCTTCTTAAGAAAAAAATTAATAAATAAGCAGAAAGGCCTTCTGATAAAATTGCCTTGTATATGTGTTGGGGGCGCCACTGCCAGTAGCTTTAGTAACTTATCAATCGATACCTTCTGTGCACATAGCTCCAGAAATCTGTCCACACTTGCTGTCCCTTCCTGTTTAATATTATGTTGGTTAGATATTATATTTTATTCTTACAGAAATTCATTTTTGATTTGGTGGACGGAATACCAAAGAACATGGATGCCAAAGTCGAAGAAAATAACGTAGATAAAAATGGTAAAGGTTTTTAAATTTGTTGCTATTAAGACAAAATTTTACTGCCTGACCTGCAAATTTAAAGTTAAACCAGAAGAAAATTTGATCAATATTATTAATAATAGTTATATTTAGCACCGCATCTAACTACCCGTTCGGATCAATATTATTAATCCTATGCAATTCCCAGCAATTTTTTATTACAAATGTAATTTTAAGAAGAGTCGGATCAAAATTTGAAAATTGTTTGAATTTGTATTTGCTTAAAATGTTTTGAATCTTAATATATGAAAGATTCATAAATCAGGATTCAAAATTCCAAATCCCAAATAGAAGTCAGATTCAGATTTGATCGAATTCTAATCAAAGTCAAAACCTCTTGTTATTTAAGAGGAATAAAGGCTTAGTTAAAATTCTGTAGATGTGTAAATCAAACCAACTTTTCTGAAAGCACGTAAAAGTTACAATTTGTTTCCCATTATTACAGTCAAAACAGGTCATAATTACCATTATTCGAGTCAAGACGACCTGTCCATACATCAAGATAAACAACACCATGTCAAAGATAAAGACCATCTTCTGCGATGCGATTGTGGGATGAATGAGCCTCATATATGCGAATGTGGTGACCAACATAACGGTAGCCCCCACTTAGGACCAGACAACAGATTCATGAGAGGGTGCAACGCAAGAATACCAGAACGGGTCGAACTCTACTATTTCGATCATGGAAACTCTGGGTATTTTTCAAATTAACTTTCTTAAATCGTAAAATCCAACAAAACCAAGTAATTTTCATTTATTTATAAAATTAGTAGACTCCAGCATAATTTTATCAAGCCCCTCCCTAATACCTCAAATGTATTTTTGTAAGTTCATCAAGAGAACATGCATGATCTTTTAACATTATGTTTATGATAACATTATTAGTCTCATCCCCTAGCAGTAAATATTATGCCAACTATCATAAGTGAAGCTTGCCTTGCCACGGGCATATTTCAGATATTACCGCACAACGGACCGGCCTCCGCACATCGTGACCGAAAAATTCATAGAAGATACAGACGCTTACGTGACCAGGTTTTGGGCGGAAGTGTTCGGGACTCTTCACATTGCATTTGCTTTTATAATAGCCTTCATACTCCAGTTGTTTAGGTAACATAAAAATACACAGAGCTATCAACAATAAGTGGTAATGTTTACATTAATTCTATGCATTTAAAAGAGGTGTCTGAAATAGAATAAACCAAACTTGTACAAGGTAACAGTCTTACCTTAAGGGATTACACCATGACATTATCTTAAACGCTACACCATAGTGTAATCTTTAAAGGAAAAACTGCTAGCTTTCAGAGAAAACAGTGTCTCCTAAACTTGTTTAATTTCAGGTTAGATCAATGGTAAACCCACCTACAGAAGGTTAAAAATAAAAACGGGGCCCAAACGCACAGTATTTAAAACTCTTGTGTTCAAAATATGCACCATCAGCTGTTATGCATAGTTTCAATAAATAAACGTTTACTAGTCGGCGAGCAGAAATATACATTTTGAACACAAGACTCTGAAATATTGTTGTGTTTTGGGACATTTTTATTTGAGACACCCTCCTATACAAATAGTTAGACCTTGGAAGATTTTGTTGATATAGGGACATTAGTGACACCTTTACTACCTACAAAAGTAACTTATAGAATTGAAATATTTAAAGTCAACTCATGCAATGTTAAAATTTATCAAATTAATTAAACAGGATGAAGAGAGTAAATGGAATTAAAAAAAAACACCCTTATTACACTAATATGAGAATCGATATCTAGCCTCCTACGCCAAAAATAAAAAAACAGCCTACAGTTTAATTTTCATAAAAGACTTATATGAAAGCTAGAAATGTTACTAGATATACTTTCACATTTGCATTACGCCAGGTCATGTGATCTTCAGGTCACATTTGATAGATATTATCAATACCTAAAAAATAATAATAATATGATAAAACATCATTGATATGCGCCACAAAAAATTATGTTTGTATATTCTAAAAAGTTTTCCTCATCTAAATCCTAGTGTAAGTTTACTGGCAATTAAAACGCTTGCATTGTAAGTAGACTGTTGACTTTAACTTTGTAGTCCGCTGAATCTTTGTCTGTAAGGAAGTGTGTTCGTGCCCCATCTCTAGGTTCCTGCTGTACAGTCTGATTCGCTCGCTATTAGTAGGACTCGTCCAACTGACATCAGACTACTTCTTCAAGCCCCTACTCACCATTTTATTCAACGGAATTATCCAGCCCGTCTTCATCCTCCTGTACAACATGGCCACCTCGTTCAGAGACCTGTGCGAGCCCATCGCACATGCTGTGGGCTTCTTCCTCAGGGAGATGGCGCACCCAATTAGGGCCTTGCGGCTAGTGGAAATCAACAAGAACTACTGCGGCCCGACTGTAGACAGGGGCACACGTTGTCAATGCTGATGCACTCGATGTCAACATTTGTCCCTCGTATGAGGGTATTCATTAAATACACTAATTTTTCATCCTACTTGCGCTACACAAGATTACGTTGAGGAATAATCAATTGTTTTCATATTTGCTACCAATATAAATTGGGAAAATAGGTGAAAATGTAGATCTTTGTAAGACATTTTAGTATTTTCTATTTTATTTGTAGATATATATGGCCGATTAATAGGCTCATAATAAATTTTGGTGTCTATAGTGATGTGCGAACATAATTTAAGTTTTTACTATTTTGGAATGATATTTAAACCAAACAATGAATGTCAGCGAGGTTAAGAAATGTTCATTTTAACAATATGTTTGTAACAAAAAATTTCTCTAGAGATTATTTTTATAGAAGTTTATATATTTTTAAACATTTATATTCACATAATAAAATCATTTTTTTGCGAGTGTGATTTACAAAACTATTTTAGAATACTTTTTAAATATACACAAATATATCTGATTGTAATATTTTAAATCAAATAAATATACTCGAGACACCAGAAATTACTCTGCTTTCATAACATTAACTCCGGCCTGCCTCGTGGTATGGTGGTCGGAGTCGCTGGCTGCTAACCTAGAGGTCCCAAGTTCAATTCTCAGCTGATAGCTGGAGATTTTCCTCAAAAGGGAAATTCATTCCCACTTTCAGCGAGGTTTGGTTAATTAAGCTTAATTTAGGTTAAGATCTTCAATGGCTTCATCTCATCTTATGGAAAGAGCCATCATAAAAGACAACAATGAAGGTACACTTCCTATAACATGAAAGGTATCAGTTTTCCTTGATACATTACAGATATACCCGCACTTACAATAGCTTAGAATCCAGACCAACATTAGCTCGAATATGGCCAGTGCAACTTAAAGCAATGCATTATTTTCCCCACTTTTCGTTGCACATACTGTAACTAAAACAAACACTGCAGACCTTATATTGAGAAAAAAAAAAAGTTATGTCGTTAAGGTGCCGTATCTTGAATCAAGGGCAACTTCAGGGGGCACGGTGGCAATTTAAAAGCACCGTAAGTCATGATATGCCTGTATACTATGCCCCTATCTTACTAAAATGTATTAGTAAGGGGTCAAGTTCCATTTTAGAGGCACTTGATAATATATTTTAGCACAATTTTTAAGATAGTTTTGAAATTGCACCAAAACTTCAATTAAGTCAAACAATCCAAATGGGAGAGCAAGTTTTGAGTCTATAAGTTACTATAGTAATCGTATTTTCATTTATATGAAGTATTTAACATGCACTGCCTACTGATTATACCAACGAGCGAGAATTTCTATAAGCAGAGCGAAAGAGCCTACCAATTTTAACAGGTAAGATATTTTCACATATGTTCCAGGGTTATTTTACATGGCACAATCCACACGGGACCGATGGCTTTACTTCACCTCTGAAGGAACTTGTGCTATGGATTTTTATCGCTCAAGAAAAATCAAGGATAAAGTTGTTAAACCTATTAAATTTATATACTATAAAATTAAACCCATCTAAAGGACAAAGAGGTGTAGAAAAAAAAAAGGGAGGGGGGG
>CABFOW010003986.1:26503-48461 GCA_902141385.1 Timema californicum | reverse complement strand
GGGGGGGGGGAGAGTATCGTGGCAAATTATTCGATTCCTACTTAGAAGTGTTTCGAATAATTTGAAAAATGACACCTGGACAAGGGAATCGAACCCAGGACATTTGGCTTATCATGGCGATTCTCTAACGTTGAGCTACCGAGGAATTGTCCCGTGCTCAGAGTTATTCTTCACTCATATTATAAAGTTTCACCTTTCATATATATATAATGGTATAGTTTTGCTTTCTTCCATACTGTAATGTTTGACAACAGGTTTATTAGGGAATTTTTGAATAATTGAATACAACTGATGGCGTGAAGATAAAAAAAAGAAGGAACAAGCGAGGAAAATAAAAACAAGTAAAACAATAAATAAATAGTTAAAATGGTTAACTCTGTATGACTTAGAGTCTTTAATGTGAAGTATTCCAACAGCTGGCGCTTAGTGCAATGCACACAACAATCAATATCCTCGTAGGTTGACAGGACCTTGCCAACAGCTCGCCTCCAAAGAGGAACCGGATTGGCCGACAAACCCTTGGCACTATCCCAAAAAAATATATATACATATATAAACAAAAACAAAAATTCACTGGTACAAATAAAGCTATGAACTATAATGAATTAACATGAACACGTATTGAAAGGGTCAAGAAACCACTTTAAGACATCGTACTGTAAACATTAAAATAATCTTCAAGTATTTTAAGAAGGAATACAATGTGTTTTAATTGATTCTTTTTTAAGAACATTTTGACACAAAGGAACATCTATATTCACTATAAATATATATTTCCAAGGTCATACTAAAAATACACAAAATAGCATTGTTTGTTCAAAGAAATTAGAGACACTGGATAATTCACCGGAAGATAGTAGAACATAGTCTAAGTTTATGCACCATCATTTAATTCTTAGAAGCGAGAGGGGCACAGGTATTTCCTTTCATAAATGAGATACTAATCACATGTTTTATTATATCCAAAAATTAAAAAAGGAACAAGAATTACCTTTTAAGAGCGTGCATCATTTGCCAATCAACTTTGTGACACAATTGGCTATAAATAGTAAATTAACACTAACCCTATTGAACTTGGATCACTTCCGAATCAACATTAATGGAAATAAAGCCAATAGACATTCCTAAAACTGAACATTGTTAAAATATTAAATGGTATTTGGATGAAAACTGCATAAAAAAAAGGTCATTTTTGATCATTTTAAAATGGCTTCAAAGATAAAAAAGTGTGCACAAATCTTTATTCAGTCTTAATAGACACATACTATAGTTATTAATGAGAAACTGTGTCACTTTGTCCCCTATCATTACAGTAGAACATTTTGAGTAATCATTCAAATATGAATGCACTGCACACATTACTGGCATATATATGTCTTTTATTATCCCTTTTACTTCCATGCCTTGTGCACGCGCACGCGCACGCACACACACTCAAACGCAGGTGCAAGCTGAGTTGGGCTTGCTATGATGAACGCTCTTAAGAAGAGAAAGTTATACATTTCCTACCCCCAAGAATTAGAGGTTGCACAGCTATTTCAACACTAAAGCCATTTCCATTAAAAGTACAATAATAATACAAACTTGAAATTAAGATTATTTTAGATGTTCCCCAAGCAGGTAGCTCACCAACACAACCTCACAAAGAAAATATGAACATAGCTTAATTTTATTTTTGACATCTGTATCGAATTTATTTACTAGTAATGAAGCTGGAATAAAGCTCATTAAAATAATCACACAGATTTCAGTGGAAAATAGTATGTTAAAAATGTATTTGTTGGGGAGACTTATTAGCTCCTTACTGTTGCCAAATGTTTGTATATTTAAATATATAACAATGTTGATTATATTAATCTTTTCGAAACACCCCCTCCTAATTATTTCAATTAACTCGATATTCCCCTTAAAACAAAAGCCAATAAGTGGAACTTTCCATGTTGTGAAACACTGCACAATAATAGTCTAGTACGGTATCACTTTGGTTAAAACTGTTGCCAGACCTTGGGATAGTGCCGAAGATTTAACCTTTAACCCTCAAAGTTGTTGTGCTTAGGTAAGGAACATTACAGACCTCACAAGGTAAATAATTCTTTTGTATGAGAGGTAGAGTTTCACGAACACCTTCAATCTAATATTCATCATTTTTTAAAGTGTAAAATTAGGTAAAACAATTTTACTTTAATACACTATACATAATTATATCTAACCTTTTATGCAAGTTAAGAAAACAAGAGGCTTCTTTACTAAGGGTAACAATTACTAGGCATTAAGTGTATACCAACTTACACTCCATTTAGGCTGAGAGGTAGCCAGCTTACCTTGAATTACTCCGCTATGGCATAGCTTATAAGATAGGTCCTTAGTGTAATCTGTCAAAGTAAGAATGAAATATAGCCACCTTACCTTGACAAACTACACTATTGTCCTATCTTAAAAGCCACAGCACTGTGAAACAACTTAAGGTAAGGGGGTGGGGGTACGACAATACACGAGTGTAAAAAAAAACTTATTAGAGGGAGATCTTTAAATCTGATGTTAAGAAACGAGGTTGTACAAGAGAGAGCAGGGATACAGACACTCGAATGAGATAAAAGGAAGAGTTTTTTTTATATGAATGGCTGTTTCTAGCCTGGTGACTGGGTCAGTTTTTTTTTTATCCAAGCCATATATTTTCCTCTATCGGTTTTCTAGGCTTGTCGTAGCATCATCATATGCCTTATAATCCAACTTATGACAGATACATCCAGTCTACAGCTGTTAATTCATCACTACGAAAGGATAAACTGACATTTTATCAATGATGAATTTTTTCGGCCATGCCGAAAATCAAATCCAGGATCCTTAGCTCGATAGACACGCATACCACGGACCGGGCCATGGTGTTGGATGGAAGAGAGATTATTGGAAATAGTGTTGGAGAGCTAAAGAGTACAAGAACAAGGTCACAAAGGAAAGCAAGAAGTATGTGGAAAAGAGGAGATTGCTGAGGTAGCGCAAGCAAAGTAAGTGAAGAAGGAAGCATGCTGGAGGGAGGGAGGACGATGGAGACAGTACTATATTATGATGATGATTATATTGTTAAACATGATAAAGACTTCGTCCTTGTAACTCAGACTTTACTAAACAAATAACTTCCAAGATGTTTAAAGTAGCCACGAGATTATCAAGTGAGATTCGACTTGGTGAATTGCAACAGTACCGAGTAAAGTTTTTCAATTACAAAATCATTGTGATCACTTATAAACTACCTAGTGATGTACACTTTAGTGAGAGGGTGTTCGTGTAACTATTCACAAACTAGAATATATCCATCCTTAAAAAAAGATTCTCCATATAAAACTGAAAATGATTAAGAATATAACTCAGGATGAAAATGGTTTGCAAGTGGTTTAAAAACAAATTTGCTTAGGCCCCAACCTAAATACCGCAACTTTGGTGGCACAACAGTCAAAAAACTTCCTACATATATATATTTTACAAAGGACAACAAATACAGGAAGTGGTGCTCAAAAATGTATCACGAAGTAGCTAAAATAAAATGATAAATAGTGTTACTTTGTTTTACCAATATCTGATAGCAATATGTTACAAAAAAACAAACCAAGAATGCACATTTTTTTTAAAACATCCCATCCACATCGCCTCAAACTCGTCCATTATAACCAATAAAAAACCAAAGTTCACAACACTTCTGTGCTTTGTAAGCTGACAACATGGGAGGAGGCCTGAATCAGTTTAAGTCACTCGAGCACGTCACACACTAGAGTAATGGTTCACAGCCAGAAACTAACAGTTACAAACAACAACTGAAACAACATTAGCTCAGTCAGTGAAATGTCTGTATTTTGATTAAGTTAATAGGTTCCAAGTTCGATTCCCAGCAAAGCTAAGATTATGACTGAAATTGAGCTTTGTGTCCTAAAGATGTAAAAGTCACTCTTATAGGAGTGACAAGAATGGATAAGATTAGAAACGAAAGGGCGAAAGGAATGGTTATGGGGGAACAAGTGTAGCATGTGACTAAAGTGACATAGCCATGTGAGGTGAATGGAAGAAAAGATAAAGTTCTTCTTATATTAATAATTTAGTTAAATCCCCAATGAAATAAATCGTATTGCCTAAGAATACAAATTAAATCGCAAACTGGTAATACAGATAAAATCAATTGTTCCAATTGACATAAAAAATAAATCTAAAAAGTAGTAAAAGATTAAAGTTTAAAATTAAATTTAGTTTCCAGCAGTAAACCAAAACTTTTTTTTTTAGATCTAGACAGCACCATTTCAAAATTTTAAGTATCAAATATTTGAAACGCCCCAATTCACAGGCACATTAGGTTCATTGTTAAGAAACACTCAACAAATTCCCAAAAACCTAAAACCTAAATCTGTTACTCAAACAATCCTTCTAGGTCAATGAGTTTGTTCCAGTTCACAAAGTGCACTAGTAGTGTTATATAAAAACTAGGTTAAATAAAGTTAACATGTATTTAAGAACAAGGCTTTTTTTTGCCAATAAAAAATACACTAGGCAATTAAAACTATTATCACTACAACAGAGATTAGAAATAAAATAATAAAATTATATATCTAAGTTGGACAAACCTAAAATCTAGTAACACAGATAACTAATGCTTCCAATCACAAAAATATATATATTTTGAGCACGACACGTAGGATATTAAGATGGAAACTAAACATGGCATAGGTAAAAATATCGAGGTTGATTAAGTTACATAAGCCACTCGATGAAAGTAGAAACTCAAAAGCTTGTTGAAAGATATACATTTTAAATAAATTCAAAATAAATAAGGTACAGGAAATAAATTTCCCAAAAAAGCTTTGGATAGGAATGAATACGCGTGCAGAGGTGATTAATCACTTCCAGTGCACGGAATTACACGCTCATTCACATACCTACACTATATTTACATTAATTATTGTTTTTTTTTCAGGCACCTAATCTGAGTGGGGTTACCAGTGTCAGGGACTATACTTATAAGGAACTCCAAATAACTCCTATCTAACCAGCTTTTGCACCAGTGGAAGACCAAATTTCTACCTCATCCGGATTCAAATCAAAGTTACTCTGCGAGGTTTTATTGGTCATCATCTGTACTTTTTTTTCCCCATTAGTATCAATTTAAAGAAAATAGGTATAGTCAAAACATCATAAACATTTATGAGTAAAAGTTAAAAAGGTTTTAATATTCAATTTCCAAGTGAAAATAGTATAAACGGAAGAAAGACAAAAAGTTTGATAACATTTTGTAAATATTTTAAGAAATGTTTTGAGACAAGAGCACACAAGCAGTAAAAAGTAAAAGCGGCTCAATTAATTAATCAGAATCAGTTTTGTATATTAATTACTGTAGTCTGGAGAAAGATATGTATACACCAAAAGAGTTATAACCACCAAGGTCAGAATACGAAGCAGAGCGTATTAATTGGAACTAATTAAAAACGTGAACGATTTTCTTGAAATATGTATTCTGAATGAATAGTAATCAAATATTTCCGTGATGAGAAATACTACAGTAACAATTTTATAAATATATGATATATTACATATATTTAATTTCAATGGCAAATAATGTTTAAGATTTTTTTTCAGTGACTGGCTATTAGCAGCTTGAATAGAAAACCAAAGGGTTTTGGACGAAGGTTGAATTTTAAGAAAACTCTACGAGCAATCGCCAGGAGAGAAGAGAATATACTACGCTGCGAAAATTAAAATCACCGGCCTCCTGGATCATAGTCAAGAACCCCAAACTGAACAGCTAACTCTTTAATTTAGAAATTATCTACTGTTAATTAATAAGAAAAATTGTTTATACAACAAAAATAATAATACACGATTAAAAAAAATCTTACAACACTATAATACTTTTCAATATCTAGTTTTTTTTATAACAAAAGAACAACAACCAATCAACTTATACACACCCTTTCTACTGGTCTCTAGATCCTTTGAACTAATTCACAACTAACATATTAATAAAGAATAAAATATAATTCATAAACTTTCAACTAAGCCGACAAAATCATTTTTTTTTTTAAATATGTATAAACTGTAATCACTAAAAAAACCCCACTAAGAAAATGTTATTTTAAACAAAAACGAAAAATAATTAGATCTTTTCGATTTAAAAGAGAGAAAAAAAGAAGAAAAGAGGTTTGTTTTAATCAAGTAAACGTTTTAAGAAGAGCTAGACTATAACAAAGGCCCAACACAATAATTTATTCGCCGGGACATTGAACCTAACTCACTGAGCTAACATAAGGTTCACCAGTCCAAAGTCTACTGGTTAATAAAGCCACACGCAGCTAGCTCACACATGACAAGACTAAAAAAAAACATGCCTGGATCCACCAGAGGGCCACCAGCAAACACTACAGGAACCCGAAAATGTTACAAAACGACAAAAGTGCAACACAAATCAAACAAAAAAGAATCATCAACGAGAGTAATACAAAAGACAACCAATATTTCTTAAACATCGCAAACAGGGCTGTGGACTTGGTACATCAAGCCTTCGACTTCGACTGCTCTAATTTTCTAATATCCGCCTCAAATTCCTTCATAAATGGCTAAAGTATATTAATTAGCTTCTTTGACATCATGAATTTATATTTAAATAAATTTTTCAATCTGAATTACAAATTTTGTTAGAAGACTATAAGGTTTTATTTTGAAGCCAGAGTCAGTATATTTTTACTGATTGCAATTCCACCCAAAATTCCTTCCAAATCATACCCCACAGCCCTGATTACAAATCCTAATTTAAATGATTTGTCACATAAACAATAGGGGTGAGGGGGTTAGAGATTAATAATTTTATAAGGCACCCTGTCAAATCAATTAAATCAAACCTGTGACAAAATGCAAAACCAATTTGCAACTTATAATAAAAACAAAACATTCAAAAGGTCCTTTTCGACCCCTTTCAGATAATGTGTATATGTTAACGGCAGGCAGCTTTCAGAGTTCGTCTAGGTCATGGGAGAAGCCCTCGGTACAACAAACAATGCCTAGATTAACTACATATACAATATGTAATAGGGAGGGATTTACAGCTCTTTCACTAGAAGTTAGTTTAGCTTTGTAATCTGTATATTTATAATACATAACATTTCTTATATATAACAGGGAGGCAATAAGTAAGCATTTCCATGTGTTTTTTTTAACATTAATTAATAAAGGATATAGTTATTGTTTCTTTAAATAAATAACTAAGTATTCATCAATCCAGTCGTAGAATATCGGCACAAAAACCAAGTGATTTTCCTTGCATATTTTACTCAGCTTAAAATGACTGGAATCTATATAAGTTATTAAACTTTCAACTATGGAGGGGGTGATGACATGCATTCAGTGACTAAATACGTAACCCAATTTACTGCCTAATATATCACTAACCTTAACACATTATAAAGCACTGCACTACCATTATGTGCAAACAAATACATTTTGTGTTCTGATAAGCTGCATTATTACAAAATACAGCAGTTATATTGTTTGCCGACTAATTCAGCACAAGTGCAACACATTCTTGGAGCAGTCCCCCCACATTATATGATTAAAATTATATTAAAAAAAAAAAAAAGGCCTGTTGGTAATGAAAGATGCCAAACAAATAAGATTATTCGACTCACAAGTTGTGCAAAATAACAAATAAGAAACCAACCAAGCAGTTTAATAAAGGTCACAAGTGATAGACAACATATCTGATAAAATTGTTTTGAGAAAAGAAACCCCCCCGACTTTTCCCTGCTCATGTGCACCCCTAAGCTACGCGCCACTTGGAAATGCCCACTGTAATCGCCCGACAACAATAACTTTAACAACCACTCCCATCTGTTATTTAGTGTACAATCTGCTCGGTACAACTCCTTGCGGTGCTGCTCTCGTCCACACATTTTGTGTCTTTGTCCTTGTCGAGTATGAGGTCCGCCTTTAAATGGATCCTCTCTTCCACGTCAACCACCTCATTAACGTCGGAACAAACCGCCTTATCCGTCTCGGTTTCAGTGTCTTTCGCGCACGAATGGGAGGAAGTACCGCCGCCGCCCTCGAAGGCAGACAAACTTTCAGAGTGACTCTTGTCGTACTCTGCCGCTAGCTGAGAAGTTTCCGTATCGTCCGAAAGCACTTTCAAAGCGACTACAAGATCTTGAAGTATTTCCGTTTCTTTGAGATCGATGAGTTGGAACCGGTGGTTGAACAGAGTGAGATGCGCAAACACACAGTTCAGGTGAGCGTGCAGGTTCAGTAACACGACTTCTCGGAAGTGACAATGGTACAAGTGTGCCAACACGTGAAACAAAAGACGGAGAATTTTACGAACAATACTTTCGAATGAGCTTGGAAACTCGTTTGCTGAAAATAAAATAAATAATGAATTAACATGGGTTATAGAAAAACTCTCTTTTTGTTCCAAATTCTCTATTATTTATAGAACATTTAAGAGGACAAACAATGGCACACCCCTTAAACCCTGGTCCATAACCTTTAATGGTATCCAAGATCTCATGAAAATCAGGCAACATGCAAGTGGTTAGGATTCAACTTTAAACATGAGGTTTCAGGGGTGTTTAATGTCTGAAAATAAGTATTTATCTACATATATCAATAAGGAAAGCTATGTATACCCACCATATTTGGTGGGGAATATTGACTCGTCACTGATAGTCTTCTGTGTGAAGGTCATGACATAGTCAATGTACTGTGGAGCTGCTACGCGAGTTTTCTTGCCTTTGTCATCGAACCAAAGGTAGGTCCTGCAACCACAATAAACCAACATTCCACAAAACACTAGTGATTATAGATCAAAGATGGCTAAAATCTATGGCACAAGTGCCCCCCTACCCCAGCCCCCTGTGGTACGCGAACGAGATTTGGATTGCATGCTGAGCCAGGTATGAAAATTATAAACACTAAATAAAGTTTTTCCCAGAGTTGTATTATTTTTTAAGTCAAAATTCGATGGACTTGTCATTAACACATCACAATGAACTTTGTGAAGTCAATGGTTTGAAACTGTCTTGTGCGATGTTGAAGATAACATGTTATGAACCGAAAATAAATATCTTTGCTATCAAAATGCCTTATGGAAAAGATTATGTAATTTTTAAATTTTAGCATTTATATAATAATTTTGTATTTTTACCCCCAGAAAGTTACTTTCAATGTTTTATATTTTAAGTTAATTACATTAATATTGTCTGAGAAACTTTCTTTGACAATTTAATCACTTTTACTTCATTAAATTTAGTTATTTAATTTGAGTTGTTCATTACATTTAATAATATTCAACAGGCTTTGATTTTTATATACTCATTAAAAAAACGTAAATAAGAGGTGAGAAACGGGACTAGTTTAAATTTAACTAGCCCTTAAGAGCGTTCATCATAGCAGACCTAGCTCATCTCCCGACTGCACGCGCAAGGTATAGTAGTAAAAGCAAAAAGAAAAGACCTACAATATGCCAGAAATGTGTGCAGTGCATTCGTATTTGAACAATTACTCTAAATTTTACACGGGAACGATGGGGGCCAAAGCAACAAAGTTTCTTGTTAATAACTAAAGTATGTTTCTCTTATGACAGAATGAAGATTTGTGCACAGTGCTTATCTGTGAAGCCATTCTAAAATGGTCAAAAACAGCCTTTTTGATGCAGTTTTTATCCAAGTATTTAATATTTCTACAATGTTCAGTATTAGTAACTTCTATTAATTCCACATCTCTATTAATGTTTAATCAGACATGATCCACATGCAATAGTGTTTGTGTAAATTTAGGATTTCTAGCCGATTGTATCACATAGTTTATTGGTATGTGACATATGCTGGTTGAAAAAGTCTCGCCATCCCTGGACTATATCATAGTCTTTTCCCTGTCACATTGTATTTAGATTATTGAATTAGTAGTTTTGTGAAGCTACGCATGATAAATGTTTCCAGTGAAAATTTACACCAAATTTGAACAAACCTGAGAAATTAATGTTCTAAAATACATGTGAGGGAAAAAAATGCTTTCTTAAAGAGGGGAACTGAAATAACTGTTATTTTAAAAGTCTGGTACATACATGCCTTTTATAAAATAATTCATGACCGTTGTTTTGTTTGTAATAACTGCCCTAACACTGCCCTTTTATCTCGCCCCCTAACCTCTTAACTCAAAGAAAAACCCTCTATTTTACATAAAAACGTCAAAAGCAACCTTTTGAACTTACTAAAATTCAAATACAAATTTCTTTAGGGTGTTATTTATCACAAAGTTTCAACAAACTAGATCATAGATATTTCAAAAACCAAAATGGTTTTACTGTAGTTTGTGTGTATCATTCAATATCAAGGTATATATTTTAGTTTAAAATTTGATCAAAAATGAATCAGCAAAGATTAAATAAGGAATGCCATACCTTAGACCAGGTCCAGTCATATCCGGACATCCAGACATGGTGCAAAACTCCGATATGGTGCCATACACTAAGTTGATGTGGTCGAAAAACGCGATTGCTAAAACAAACAAAAATGAGGGCAAATTTTAATGTGGGTCAAAATATAATTTGAGGTAGGGAGAAACCTGTGTTCTTTCGCATCGTCACCGATATGAGTAATCATATTCACTAATGGGGTACCTGGCAATCTAGGGGTAAGGTGTCAGAATGTGGTGTCAGAGGTCCAGGGTTCAATCTTCGGTCCCGGCACAGATTTATCTGATTGCCAAACCCTTCCCTCACTTCTGACAAGACGTGTATTAATCACAACTTGTGAATGTGGGGAATGCCAGGCCTCCACTGTGGTTCGGAGCCCAAATTAAACTGTAGGTCCTTCTCCTTTCCACCACTATCATTCTCAAGTCTCATCTTACCATCTGAGATATTTTTTTTATTACCAGTATAATTTGGCTTGGCATATTACAACTTTAAATCCAGGTTTTATTTACATAATATAAAAAAAATTCCTACTATTATACATTATCCAATTTTATTTAATCTAAACAGGTTTTGGCTCCTATAGTATCTATCTCCAAGATACAATTTCAATCACCAGTTAGTCCGACTCGGGTATATTACTTCCTCGGTACCCTCTTCTGCTGGCTACCCCATTAGACCTGGATTCTCATCCCAGTTCCGACGGTGCGCCCAACAGCAGCAAGCACACCCCTATCCACCACCTGGGGAGGCACCCTATCGGAGTGGGTGCTCCACCTACACTTAAGCGCAAACCACTTCCTTACTCACTTTCCGTTTCTACATTCCCTGAAATTGTTTCTCCTAAACTACCCCTTCCTATTACCATATCTTCTCTATCATATCCTATTCTAATCTTAGTCTTACAACAAACTAACCTAAGTAACTTCTTACTCTCCGGGAATATTCATCGCCCCTATGATACAAGGGGGCTGCAGAGCAGTAAAACTCCGGATCTATCAGCTGAACTGGTATGCCAGTTCTACAAGGCTTCATGTTTGCCACTTCCCGGCATCTTTCCTTGTTCCTCATGGAAGGTTATATACCAGTAGTTCCACAAAAACAACCTTCTCCTTTCCCTATATCCCCCCGCTGAGACCCCACTTGCATCCGTCTCGGTCCCGCTTTCAGTGTTTCTGTCCTCGTATCTTTCATTAACTCCCTCTTCGTCACTATCAGCTCCCTGCCTCCCTTCTCTGGCCCACCGGCTGTTTAGCCTTTGTCTCAGTCCTCGCCCTTATATATTCTGTATTGGCTCTTTATGAAGCTTCCGCTGCCAGCTTATCTAGGAACTTCCAATGGGCGGGATCTCTCAGGATATCACCCACCAGTTTCTCCTGTACTTCCTGCTGGTTAGTTCTCCTTATCTCAAGCGTATGGGCACATTCCAGCACAAGGTGTTCCGGGGTACCCACCTCACCACATTCACACATATCAGATTCGACCAATCCAATCATCCTTAAGGATTCTGGGTATGGCCCCTTTCACGTGATGAATTGGAGCAGACCCTACGGATGGTTTCAGATGTGCGTTATCAATCCTTTCGACCACGCCCTCCTACCAGTTTACTGCTCGGATGCTCGGATTCCTCGACACTCATTTCTCCTCATTTACTATTTTCTCCATATTCACCGTCGGCATCGGGATTCTACACAGCTCCATGCACTTTCCTTTTCCTTTGCCCACCTCCATGTTAGCTACCCCCTCTCCACTGAGCTCAGGGTTCAGTACTAACTCGTTACCTTCTTTTGGTGTTATTTTTCCAGTGCTTACATCTTGTGCCCCAGCCTTTTTCCGACCCGAAGAATCCAGCTCGTGTATGGGTTCGTTAGCAGCGGCAATATTTTTCCTGTAGGCTGCGTGCAGCCCTCCTTTGGTTTCTAACACGTTTGGACGAGGAGTTTTTCACCCTTCTCCCCATCCTTTCAGTTTTAAAGCCTGTCCCATTTCCATCTATTTTAATCAGTATCAGTTTTAATAAGTCAACAATTTCTGTCAACAGTATAATTTCCATAGTAAAATCTTTCTATCTGTCTCATCATCATCTGGTGCGTCAGGCAATCCCTCGAGTTCGGATTTTTGCACTTTTCCGACCTCTTCCTGTCTACACACAGAATGCACACCTCCTCCCTGCTCTTACAGTCCTTATTTTCCACATTTCCTGCAGAGCTCCTCTTTTTTCGGCCAGTGCGCCATGACATGGCCCAGGTCTCTGCACTTGCAGCACCTCGTCACCACGATATAGTCCTTTACGGACACCACGCTGAACGAGATGTAAACCCTGCAGCTAAGTAGCAAATTCCTCATCTTTGGGGATACCTCCACCACATGATTGACCGTGTGGCTGTCCCTCGGTCCCGTCATGAACTTGGGATTGAAGCCCTACACAAATTCCTCCTTAGTCAGTTTGCCCCTTAAGTTCTGTTCATACGTCATATCCGTCAAATTCTCCTCCATTAGATCCCTATCTACATCAAAGATTTTTAGTAGCGGTCTCCTCTTTCTGGGCTCTTCACATGTGGCATCGTCTTTGCTAACTCCTTGTTATCTATTTTTTTGACATCGTTCTCCATCTCCACCACTAATCTGGTCCCAGTGGGTCTTATTGCCCTAATTTTGATCTGACCTTTTGCCGAATTAATCTGTTCCATCTAGGCCTTCTTCCTCTCCTCAGCCGACTTCCCTTGCAAGGAAGTCACCAACACCGCCTTGTGGCTGGGTCTCACCTGTATCGCGGTACCCACATTCAACCTCTTCACCCCCCACCCCCATAGACGCCACCGAGGCATCTGGGAATAGTGTAATTCGCCTTAAAGATGTCCCCACCTCAGAAATGAATTCCTCCATAAGCCAGGAGAGCAGAGGGAAGATAAGGTCGAATGGCCAGATCTAGAGCATTAGCCCCAGACCCTACCATATTCTGAATGTAGCAATTTAGTAAATCTTACAATGAACATATTACACCAATCAATAACTTATATATTGATGAAATGTTTTAGTACATGCTTCAGGTTTATAGGTTTATTTTAGGATGCAATTAGCATTATATTCGTCTAGATTGTCAGATATCAAACAAGTTAGTTGTGCATCCCAACACAGTTTATTTCTTGTGACACCTGTTGAATGTTTGAGAGCGAGTGCGAGTGCGTTGTCACTTACTGTGCGATGCAAGCCACTCGTTGTAGTCCAGTCCAGCGGGCAGGTCTACCAACACTCGCAGGTCGATGTCGGGAAGTTTGCGCTCTAGAACTGCTTCTTCCAAGTAGAGTTTGGGGTCGTCGGGGCAAGGGGTAGAAGGTTCCTTATCTTTTCGTCGGGCTTTCCTGTAATCATTAACAATTGAAACAATTGTATTCACTTTGTATGTGGAAATTACACTTTAAATAATTCTATGCAACCTTGATAGTTTGTGGGATCTTCACACATGCTAAGGATGAATGCCAATTTTAGGATCATAAATCATAAGTTTTAAGCAATAAAATGCTAAACATTGGCCTATTTAAGGTTTTACAAATCCAATAATTCATAAAAACCTTAAATATAATTTTGTTTTAGCCCTGGTAAGATACAAAATTTAAACTTCCAGAAACCCAACATAGTTAAATTTGAACTATAACTATTACAATTGTGACTTAACACTATATTGTCCCAAACCCTTAATTTGAGTTGTATGCCCGATCCAATATTTTAGAGTCGACTCAGTAATTACAGCAAAATTTATGAATCAGTCTGTAGCTCAACTTAATTTTGTCACAGATAATTTTAATTATATTCAGGTAAAAGTGCAGGTGAATGGTTTAACAGTAAATTAAATCTTCGAATTACAGATTAATTCGTTCAAGGTCTCGAACAAGTTGAAAAAACAACAACGCATAAGTCGAGTGATGCTTGAATACGATGTATTTTTGACACGTGTGTTGATTTCAAATATTAATGTTGAGTGTGTGGAATGCGAGTTTAGGGCAATATTTGTGCAGTTTTTATAACAAAACATTTTATGACCTAAATCAATCAAATATTGCTCCAGAAAAAACATAAATAGTTTAATTTTTTTCACGGGATCATATCAATTTGATCAAGATCATAGCGGCATCAGATGAAAAACTTTTAAAATTAAGAGAAAAAGTTGTCATTAAATTCCAGGACACCCTTGATAGATATTCAACAAATGTTGATATCACCATGTGAAGAAAATTAAGCTTTATGTGTCTACTGGAGAAATATTTTATTTATTTTGACCAGAAAAAGGTTTTTATGTAAAAACTGGTAAACCACCTTCCTTACAACTCGTTCCCTGCCCTCCCACGGGACCTTCGCCCCACACAGACCTGCCGCATATCACAAACATGGAGGAAGACCTCGCGACCCGTGGCGCTTCTAGAACATACTGCACCGTCAGGAGTGAACGTCGCACCACGCTGGCTCGCTAAGGCCACTACAAACAATCACTTCATGTTATCATCCCGTCGCGATGAGTTATCGGCAGGCGTGTGTGTGATGTGCGTGACGAAAACACAAAACACACGTACTCGCGCACCCCGTCCGGGGCTATTCTCATACTTACACTAACAGAGTAGGGTTCAAAGCAGCGGGGTTTTCCCCCCGGCCTGTGCACCGCGAAGGCGATTAAAAATAAATATTTTTAAACCTACATTTCTCAATTTTTTTTAATAACGCAATCATTAAAATTTTAGCAAATTTTTACACACAATCTTAATAATATTTTTTTAATAATAGAATATCTACGTAAAAAAACTGACCATGTATATCGACAATACTAGCAGGTTGCTCGGTGTTAAACATTCGTTGAAAAAGGTTGAAAATCAATGAAACCCCCATCCGTATAGGTATTATGAAAGAAAAGGTAAGACTCTCTAAGTATATTAATCAATGTTCAAACAAGTTAAGACATTTTAATTAACCTCATTAATTTTATATTTAATGGTCACGTTTAAGGTGTGAAAAAGACAGTGTTTTTTGCAGTTTTTATGGCAAAACATTTGTTTGCCCAAAATAAATAAAATATTTCTTCAGTAGAAACATATTAGAGTTTAATTTTCTTCATAAGGTGATATCAACAGTTGTTGAATATCGGTCATGGGTAAAGCCACTAGCCAGGGCTTCTTTATCCATTCGGGCTACTAGGCACGGTGCCTAAAGTCTTCAATATTTCACTTGAAAAAAACACAAACAAAAAATCCCCAAATAAGAGAAAACAGCAAATTTTAATTTAAAATATTTATTTTGATATTTGAATGACAAAAACAATAGGACAGCCTCATTGATACAATCACAGACGCAGTAGAGTAGGTATAATAGATACTTTCGGCTTAATGTATACATTTCGTTTTTATTATAGAACCACGTATTACTACCCATTCGGGTTATACGCATAAGTAAAACATAATGTAACGGGTTAGGAATTGGGAAGGTTAAATTTAGATAAAGTGAGCCCACATTTGTGTGAAATGCGAGTAAAAAACCATTTAGGAAAAAGCACCCTTAGTCCACCCAAGCGAGATTCGATCCTCGATCTCCTCGGCAGTCTAGTTCAACAGGGAACCAGCGCGATAGCTAACTAGGCCACTAAGGCGGGTGTTTAAATGTGCATTTTTCAATATTTTGTATGTGAAAATTCAGAAATGATGTAAATTGTCGCATAGCATCATTTTCAATTGAAAGTAAGGAACGTGACGACAATCGTTGCTGACCCATTGTTGACCAGAGATAATTTTTTATCAATTTTATCTTTGAGAAGCTTCTTTCTCCTTCAGCACTTGTTCCAAAAATGGAGAAATAGATTCAGAATGCTATTTTTACATTCGTAAAACATGTTATTAGCTTTTCAATATTTTTTTTTGTGGGTGCAAACGATGATATTCGTATAGAAATGAGTAAAAATATCCGACACACAGGTCTCTAGGAATAAAAGTTTCTAGGGCCTACGACTCTTAAAATAGCCCTGAGCGTAGAGGAATTAGTTGACAAACTTTTTAAATTAAAATAAAAAGATGGTCATTAAATTCCAGTACATCCTGAACAAATATTTAACAACTGTTGAGGTCAGCGTGTGAAGAAAATTAAAATCTATGTTTCTAGTGAAGCAATTTTGATTTATTTTAATTTTTGCATGAATGATCTAGCTCTCAGCTGTCAGATAAGGTCCTTCGTATGAAAATTGGACTGTGTTAAGTTTGTGCACGGGTTGCGATTTGATGACGTCTCATTTCAGACACACTGTGCTGACATGACTGTACCTAATTAACAAAAATGCTTTCAACATACAACGAAGACATATTTCATTCAAATATTTCGGGCTGTGGCAGTTTTTTTTAACGTCACACACGTCATGCTTAAAAAATTCATTACCTAATCAGAGCAATAGATCTTTAAAAAGAGACCAACATATTATATTGCAAGCACGTGACATTTTCAGAATGAATATCCCCATAACGAACACAGAACTTATTCAATACACGTTTGAAATATGAGGCTTATGTAGTTAAACACTTTGTTATATCGATTTTATAATTTAATTATGTTGACAAGCATATGTTAAACGTTATTTCATGGCAAATAACAGGTGTCCAGCCAAACTGTATTTTAAAATTCCCCGACTTTCCCGGGTTTTCCAGAGCCAATTTCGACCTTTTCCAGTCACTATGATATATTAAAAACCTTATTTTACTAAGCTCGCAACTTAATGTGATACTATTTCTAGACACAAACATAATCTGAAATTGTGTCCCTCTAAAGCAATGAGCTCGTGTGTGGTACGATCTAAGTTAGATTTCAATTAGATCCTATTGAGAACACCAGCACAGTTTAAAATCGTTGCGAGACACGTTCTTTTTTAGTTTCTTCTCTCAATAGCGTAATCGAATTCTCGCACATGCGCATAGCCATGGCTCAACTTTTGACTTAAAAAAACACGCAGAGAGATGAAAAGATGACATAAAAATCACAGGTTGACCTTGAGAATTCAGATTAGTATGCTCAACTGTGGCGATAAAGATTCGCGGTGACTATTAATCGGAAGAAAAATGTTATTTTGACTATTGTAACTGAAAGTTTTGTGTTTTTAATGAATAGGTAAAAATTCCAGAAATTTGATCAAATTCCCTGACTTTCCCATTAATTTTCCCTGACCAAGCAAATTCTTTGACTTTTCCCTGTTTCCCAGGTCTCTGGACACCCTGAATAGTTAGATTATTTATATTTTATTCTACAACAATGGTCACCTAATGATCACTCTCGCAATAGACTGTCTCGCTGATAATGGGGAGATCGGGTTTCGAATTCCAATAGTGTATCAATGGATCCTCCCCCTCAATCTTTCCCCCCACTCAAATGCGGGTACACTTCCTCTAAATCATACCTTGTTTCTGCCTGTTCCACTGGCGCAATTTAAACGCGTATGACTTGTACGGTTAGTGGTAAGACGCGGCGGAAAGAAACCCGAAGTGATAGCTCTGGCGGAATGAAATCGTAATCCTTGATGAAATCTACAGTAAGCCTACTTATCCTAGACAAAACAAGGCCATCCTGGGGAAACTTCGTTTGCTGAGCCCCCTCTCGCCCAAATAAAACATTATACAAACTTAATTTTTGTTTAATGTTGTTACAGTACCTATACATACATTGTCAGCCGTACAAGATTTCAGAAAACGCCCTAAAAGGTAAATAACATGTAATAATTAATGCTAAAAGCAGTGTTTTTACACATTTAAGGGTTGATTTCTCCCGAACCCTTGGTTAGATTTTCTTCTCCAGCGAACTTGATCTGCATAAATGTACAAAGCACAACTGTGCCGAGTTTGAAATAAATCGGTTGATACGTTCAAAAGTTCTAATGAGACATGTTTACCAGAGACGGTGAGACAAATACAAACTTGATGGGGAGTTAAAACGAAGAGAACCAGCTTCACTCATTTAATAGATCAAACCACATGACTTATGTTTTCATCTGTTCTTACAATCTGACAATACATTGATAGATCACCTAAAGTAGCGCCCAAGCCAAGATTTTTCCATCTCAACGTTTTTTGTTTGTTTTTTACTTCTCGTCACCCAAGAAACACTCGACGGGCTGTCGTGGGTGTCAAGGTCACGCGTAGGCCAGAAGGAATACAGAATACAAAATCAAGTCAGAATTTACTGCGCAGCTTTGCAAATAGAATCAATTTATTCTTCAGAGCGGTGGGTAGGCCAACTGATCGACCTCACGGCGATCTTCGGTCGGTTGCGAGAGAAACCCAACCATCCATCAAACATCTTTGAATTGTATTTACACGCGAATTTATCAAGTACTTTCAAATAATATAAGCCAAAATAGCCTTACGTAATCATAATTATTAGAAAATGTATAGTTTAATATGAAAATTTCATTTTATTTACTCAACAAATATAAAATATATAGAGGAAAAATAAATGCGCGGAGAAACAATGGATGATCGCGGGACCTGATATACTTTGCTAATTGGTATTTATAGTCTAGACTCGTGTGTCAATCAAGCTCCCAATACACAATTGACAAGCAGTTATGTTTGGATGTGAACTTGAAAGCTGCATTGACCTTGACTTAAAGGGCGACAGTCTTTTTTTTTTTAAAAAAGAAGAGGGAATAGCACGCAAAGAGGGCGGATTTTTTTTCTTATGCCATTAAGACATTAAGCTTTTTTTTTAACCATCTAGTCCAGACACAAAACACAAAAGCAAATTTCCAAAGATAACAAAATTAATTAAAAGACGGTGTTTTGGTGAAAGATATTTCCGGATCCCGGAATTTCATAAAAAAAAATATGTTGATTGGTAGGTTAACTAGGTATTTTTGGAATAGTTTAAAAAATAAAAATAATGGACATTCTTTTACATATTTAAATGATACAACATTATTTTAAAATATTAATTTCGCCATCATTAGAATTTTTGTTTTGTTGTGTAAGTATGGATGGTAAAGTTTTGTCTATAATTTAACACAGAAAAATAATAAATAATCCCCCTCTCGTGTATTCCCAAAACAAAATAACTTCCGGTAAAAACCTTGGCACCCTTGTAACGCCACCGCTGAACAATCTGACGGAAACTTGCAGCTCACCTAGGGCACAGGGTGGCGACGCAATGCGTCGAGACGGCTGCGATCATCCCCCCCACCTTCTTGGGGACGAGGGACGACAGGTAGGCGAGCTCCTGCCACGACATGACGGCCGTCTGCGCCCCGACGCTTCATTCCTCGGGGACACACACAACACCAAGATCGTATGTGGGCGGAGTTCGAACCTTGTCCACCAACAGCAAACAAGCGCGGCTCAAGGTGACGGCTTGGAAAATCGAAGAGTTTAACAAACACCCCCTCACATACACACACGCAGTGCCGCCGGGGGACTACTGGGGAGTCAACCTTGACTCGCGACTCCGAAATGGGTCAATCAGACTCCACCGCGACACTGGGCAAGTGGGGGGATCAAGTTTTTAATAGTTAGCACAAATTAGCGTGAGTAGGAGTACACACACTTAGTCACTTATCACAAACTACAACACATCCCGACGAAAGGAAGAGGTGTGTCGACGACGACGCTGTACCTACCGGACCTCCAGGCGCACGCGCGAGGACAAAGAACGAAGGAAAAGCACGCACAGTCCTCAGGATAACGGAACACACATCAAATAAGGGACAACCGTTAGCAGGCGCGCATACGGCACACATCCACCTGGGTACGGGCAGGTCTCCCCCTCCACCCACACCCACAATGTAGCACAGGGTGAAAACTAGAACAAAACTTCCCACAGCGGTCGTCGCAGACAACCAAACACTTCTCCGACTTCCAAATTCGGAAGGGAGCCGACGAACGTAGAAAAAAAAAAGTCAGCAACAAGTACGCAGATGGGCACGCAACGCGTTTCAATATCGCACTTGATCACGCACGGAAAATCACTCAAGTACACACAGACTTATTTCTCCTCTACAAACGGACAACAAAGTGTTACGCAAACGCTCGTTAAAAAAGAGAATAAACAAAACACGCGTGATGCGGCGTTGCCAAGAGAGCGATAGAGAGAGAGGGTCGGAAATCTGACCGTGGCGCGCAATGTCCGACTGGACACAAACTACGGAGAGGAGTGCCTCTGTCTCGAGACTGCCGCATAGCGCGGCCACACTAGCGCCGCGAGACGGACAGGTGAGGAAACACTGCAGAATGCCGCGGTGCGGAGGAAGGTCATAAAACAGTGCCGCGTGGAAATATCTTTTGTTTTGTTTCCACAACTTTTCCCGTGATGTGACGAAATGTCGTACGTTATCCCGTGCGATTGTGAGAAGAAATGAGCAAAGTGCCGGCGGGGCTAAGGTCATCGCTACAGAGCAGTCTATCTCGGGATGTGACACAGGACCCGTACGATTGCAACACCTCGCACAGTTTTGACCTCGACAAGCTCGAGAGTGGTATTCCCTTATTACTCATTCGACGCTGCGGAGACAAATGGGGCCTGAATGATGCGTCACCTGACACTTTCAAACAAATTCACGGCGATGAATTAACGGCCGGAGGACTGGGTGTAGTGTCTGTTCTGTAATTAATTCAGTTTATATGTCGTGTGCTGATGAGGTCGGCCAGTGGGCCTACATTAAGTATACGGACAACCATCCAACTACTAGAAAAATAAATACTGAACACATTTCAACCAACTTCTTGAAAAATAAATAATGAACACATTTCAACCCGCTTCGCTGGTAGAATGCTCCAAGACATCCCTGGACTGGAGTGTCAATGATAGGGATATAGGGGTTCGAATCTTGGTCGTAAGTACAGAAGGTGTTATTTTCCTCGAAAATTTTCCACTCTCTTTTTCCTTCCATGCAAATACGGGTAAATCTCCTCATGATTCTACCTTCTTCGTCCTTAACACATTAGCGTTGTTAATACATATTTTGTTTGAGAAAAACTGCTCGTTATATTATAACTTTGATGCTAAGGATCATTGCGGTGTTTTTTGAGGGGAGAAAAGAGGTTTCGTTCTACAAGCGGAAGCTTGTGTATATTCCATTCACGATAGGTTTTTACCTGGATGACAGTTCGAAAATCATATGCTTAGGTTTTGGGTTGCCAACGCTAGTGAAAGATCACTGTTTTGTTATAAATGTAAAGATATTTAATTACCTGTTATATATTACATTAAAAATAACGTAAACTTAGGTTTTCTCATACTATTTCATTTTTTTAAATAATTTATTTTTGTCCAACTCGAAACAATATTTTATTGACAATTAAAAATACTTTCGTTTTGGAACGTTACTGATTTTGTGTAATACAGTGCATACATCAATACCTTTTAATACAGGCATCGTATTTACTTGGAAAAGTAAAAATTGTCATATTTTTACATACAATACACGATTTTATGATAATTTTATCGTATTTTGAAATATTTAACTGAATAAAGTATTTTCATCAACTGCGTGTCCGCATCATTGTAAAAAAC
>CABFOW010003986.1:0-13171 GCA_902141385.1 Timema californicum | reverse complement strand
ACTTCATTAGGTTTCGTCAACCAGAGTGGTTTGGACGAAATGGAACAAAAAATCGTGTCACAATCGTACTAACAATCATGCTGAAGCTGCACATCGCAGGCTAGGAACTGAGCTGGGCATGCAACATCCCACAATATGGAAATTTATCGATGCTCTACGTAAAGTACAAGCTGCAAGAGATATCTACTATGAACATCTTGTAGCTGGACATGAGCCTACGCCGAAAAAAAGAAAGTATCGAGAAGTCGATGCTAGAATTTTAAGACTAGTTAGGGACTATAATAATAGAGACATTATTTCGTTTTTACGTGGTGTTGCGCATAATATTGCAATGCATTAAAAAGAGCTTTTTTAAAAAAAGAAAAAAGTGCAAAAAAGTGATTTTTTTAAAAGAAAAAATGGGGTGTGTTTTTTGTTTTTACTCATCACTTTTTAAAAAATGAAAAAAGTGGGGTTACTTTTGGCGCTCAGTTGGCCGCGCCCAGTTGTCCGGATTCGCCGAGGATTGAACCCCGGCCGCCAGCATAGAAGTCCGACACCTTACCCCTAGACCGCCAGGTCACCCTTAATGGAGTTGAGCGCTAACCTATAGCGCAAAAGGATCTTTGTTGATAATTATTTCAGTCGGTAACGTGTCTGTCTACTGAGCTAAGGTTCCCGGGTTCGATTTCTGAAATGGCCGAAATAATTTAACATGGATTTCCTCGTTCATGGTGATGAATTAACGACTAGGGGATGGATGTTGTGTCTGTTCTAGAATTAGGTTAGTTTATAATTAGTTTCGGTTCAGAAAGTACACGTTAAATACCTCAGATAAATGAAATTGAAAACTTGTTGACAATGCAACATCAAATTTGGAGTATGTCTGATTTTAGATTATTTTTTTAACAGTAACAAAAGTTAATGAAACAGATTTTATATTTGTAAAAAGTCAAATGATGTAATCTACATCTGTCACTTTTCATAGATATTGCCAAAACCTAACAAATAACACTAATAATATGGTAAAATGTTGTCCATGTTGAGCATAAAAAAAGGTTGATTTTTGTCAACGCGTATCACTACGCGTTCAGATTGTACGGATTTTTTTTTAGCAACGCATCTCACCACCCGTTTGGATTATACGCTTACGTACTAATTACGCTAATGGTTTCAATGATTATATTTAAAGGAAGTGTACTCGCATTTGCGTGGAGGGAGGGTAGAAAACAATTTTGGAAAACCACCCTTAATAAATCCGACTTAGATTCTAACCTCGAACTCCCCATTATCGGCGATATAGTCTACTGCGAGAGTAGCGCGTTAGGCCATGTGACCACCGAATCGGGTTACACGTATATTATTTTGTACGTCGATTTTCTCACAAATTGGCATATTTGGAGCATCTTTTAGAAATTAATACATACATTTTTTCGATCAACATAAATATATTACAATATTATTATAAGTGTATAATATGTTCATTCGTAAGAAAGTTGAGGTGTACTAATTTAAACTAAGGACGGGGAAGATTGAATTTAGAGTAACCTAACTGTACCAGCATTTGCACGGAGGGAGAGTGATTAACTATTAAGAAACAACCACCCTCATTACGTACCCGACATGGATTCGAACCTCCAATCTGCCCGTCATCAGCGGTCTAGTCTTCAGGTATTACGAGAGTGACGTCTTAGACCATATGACCACTTAATCGGGTCGGGAGATTGTCAAGTCATAAGCTGAAGTGAAGGTGAGTTTTTTTTTAGAAAGTTAATTTTAAATACCCGAAAGTAAAGTAATCTACCAGCGAGGATTCAGCGGAAGGATTTCAATTAAACAACAGGTGGTAAACAAAAAAGAAGGTAGAACATTCATGGGAACCAGGAGGTTTAAAACTCAACTCTTCCTACCCACATATGGTGCGTAATGAACCTTACGCAACCGCGGATGAGAGGTCAAAGAGACAGAACAGAACAACTTTCGCTTTTTCTACGACGTCTAGAAGTAATGGATAACAAACACACGATTCATGCGGCATCAACCATTCTCCACGTTCGGAACAAAACGAACAGCGCTTTTTTTTCAGAGTCCATCGGACGATCTGTGTTTTTTTAATGCGCACCACGTTTAGGAGCGTGCACTACATCAACTCTTCTGATACAGCCGGCAATAAATCGTCAATTTACACCAACACTATTGCACGTGGATCATTTCTGATTAAACATTAATGGAGATAAGGAGTTAATAGGTTCCTAATACAAAATATTGTTGAAACATTAAATGATATCTGGACGAAAACTGGATTTAAACGGCCGTTTTTGACCATATTAGGATGGCTTCACAGATAAGCATTGTGCACAAATATTTATTCTGTCATAATAGGGACATACTGTTTTTATTAACAAGAAACTTTGTCGTTTTGCCCACATTGTCACCGCGGAAAATTTCTAGTAATAATTATTCAGATACGAATGCAACGCACACTTTTCTGGCACATCGTAGGTTGGTTCTTTTCCCTTTTACTTCCATACCTCACGCGAACCGGGAGTCGAGTTGTGCCTGCTACGCTGCTATGCTCTTATATACACGTAAAACCCAAACGGGTACTTAAGAGGAAAAAGAAAATACCAAGATTTGCCAGAAAAGTGTGCAGTGCATTCGTATTTGTATGATTACTAGAAATTTTACGCGGGGACGGTGGGGGACAAAGCGACAAAGTTTATTATTAATAACTACAGTATGTCCCTATTATGACAAAATAAAAATTTGTGCACAATGCTTATCTGTGAAGCCATCCTAATATGGTCAAAAATGGCCGTTTAAATCCAGTTTTCATCCAGATATCATTTAATGTTTCAACAATATTCTGTATTAGGAACCTATTAACTCCTTATCTCCATTAATGTTTAATCAGAAATGATCCACGTGCAATAGTGTTGGTGTAAACTTGTATCACAGAGTGGATGGGCATGTGATGCACGCTCTTAATAACTACGCTATTGGAGTAGAGGTGAGTAAGGTAATTTTTTAAATGTACTCGCATTTGCGTGGAAGGAGAGTAAGAAACAATTTAGAAAAAAAACCTTGGCACAACCGACCGAGATTCAAACACTAATCGCCCAGTCACCGGCAATTTATTGCAAGAATGGGCCATTTTGAGTGGACATTTTCAACGAAAAACACATTTTACTTTACAGCTCTTAACTTCCAACACTCCGCATATTTTGCCATCTAATTTTGAAAAAGCGCAGAATGTTTGCCGTCTCGCACTGAATCAATCTCTTCCTGTCACCAACCCTTGGAGAACTCTCCATCCAATCAAGTGGAGTACGTATTAAAAAAACTCACCACAATAATTCATCAAATGTCGTTGCGACAAAAGGCGACGTTGACGTAAAAAAAACACAACAAAAACTACGAAAAACCTTAGCTCAACTGACAAGTGTTAACGTTACCCCTTACCGACGACGTGTCTCAAGAAAACGAACAGATTGTGAGGATGCGCCCCCTTTTTGGTAGAGAAACTCGAACAACTGGGTTCAATTCACACACACAAAAAAAAACTATTATAATTTATCGACTAAAGGGGAAAAATCCAAAAAGTGTGCAGACCCTGGTGATCGGAAGGATAATCCAACTACCCCTTATGAAAAAAAAAATCCATGGTCCCAGCGAGGAATCGAGCTTGGGACTCCTAGGTTGGTAGCCAGATGCACTGACCATTACACCTCGGGGCCGGTTGACAGGACATAATTGTTTAAATTGCAGGAGTAAGACTCCACTCAACAGTAAACGGATCGGAAAAAACTCACCACATGAAGACGCGGCCGGCGATAGCCGAGCACATGCGCACAAAGTTCATCCGCGGAGGCTAGGCTGGCGTCCGCCCCTCGCCAGGATCTCCGGATGTAAAACCATGTCAGCTGATCAGACTGAGCGACACGAGGCAAATGAAAGGACAGTCGAAACTCACAGAGCGAGCGACCTATGTGATCGATCAACAGACGACCTTCAACAACTGCGTGCGCGTCATCACAATATTTACACCCTATGACAAGCAAAACAACACGCGTGTTTTCCCGCGCGAAATTTTTAGGAGTCATTCGACGAGATGAGAGGGGAGAGACCCGTTCATCCGGCCACTCCTCTATGACGTCTTTGTCGACACCTCACCAGCTAGTCGAAGGAAGGGAATGTTAACAAACATATCGATATTGCAAGATACATGTCAAAAGTTACAATAGATCGAATGTTTTCAAAGTATTTAGTTGTATTAGTCTGTGCAAACTCTTAACAACCATAATTGTGTTGTTTGAAAGTTTAATAAAAATAGGAAAAGAACAAAAAACAAAGTTGATCAAAAAGACGACTAAAGTTACGATATATGAAATATATCAATAAATTAATCGAAACATCAATTTACATTAGTACCGCATCTTACTACCTGCTAGGGATATACGCATATTACGCAAATGAGCTAAAGATGAGTAAGATTGAATCTAGAGGAAGCGTACCAGCATTTGCGTGAAGGTAAAGTGGGAAACTATTTTGGAAAAACCACCCTCATTTACTCTTACCGGCTTCGAGCTCCAATCTCCTTGTCACTGGCAGTCTAGTCTAACATGACATCACGTGGCTACTAAATCAGGCGATAGATAAATTAAATAAATACGTCGATACGTTTTTTTGTAATCGATATTGTTGACAATCCTATAAATGAAGGACTTGTGGGAGTTACAAAATGTCTGGATCATAAGTTTATTATATCAACTTCGCTAGTAAAGTAGGAATGAGCCAAGGTACAATTTTTAGGACATGTACACGCATTCACGTGGAGAGAGTGGGGAAAACACCCAACCAGGATTAGAACCCAAGCGCCGCGGAAATGGCGGTCCAACTCTAGAGAGAGACGCGTTAGAGCGTGCAAACGCCGATACGATTGAACCGCTTGTTATTTCATCCTGAGAGATTGGTCAACACCCGAGACCAGACTAAAAACAGGACCCGCAGTTTATACAACTCAGCTATTGAGCTAGGACTCCCGGGTTCGTTTCCCGTGTCCAATCGCCATTTTTCAATTTAAAGAATATTACTTAGATGCTATAACAGTCTTACTTGGCCCCGTAGTATAATGGTCTGGGTATCTCACTAAGAGTCTAAGGGTCTCGGGTTCGATTACCGGTTAGTCCCTTTGGTATTTTTATTTTCTCTAAAGGGGAATCACCCCGACGTCCACCAAAATAATGTTGAATGTGCTTAAGTAGGGTTGTGTTACCACTGGTTCCCCAACATCATTCTCACCATCACCTCATCGTGACACGGTATTTGGAAAGAACCTCCAAGGAAAGGATATACGATCAGTACATTCAGGCGTGCCCTAGACATTAGTACATTAGTACTGGCTAATTTTTCCACAAACTGGGTTACGAATGTTGAAACCCAGACGCGCAATATCAACCATTAGAGTGTTGCTATTTTATCCACATTAATGCATATTTTTATTCCCACCAGGAATTGAACCGACGACTCCTATCTGTGTATGGTCGGTATGTATTATAGCAGCGTGCTGTCTACATACAGGCTTAAGCTAGTACGGGATGTGTCACAAGGCCACATTATGCAGGCAATATTTCCCAAGCTATAAACATCACACCACCTTTTACGTCACTAAGAAAATAACTAGCGCCACGTTCCAGCTATTGCGTCCACCACGTGTTCAAAACGAGCCTAGGTCACGCCACGTCGTTTTAAAATATGAATCGCAGAAAGGAGTAGTTGTGGGGAGCCCCCGTACAGGGATTCTCGTTTATTATCACGATCCAGAAGTTTATTATTATTATTAGCATCGCGTCTTACTACCCGTTCCGGTTATACGCAGTTACACTAATGTGTAATGGTAGGGTGATTGTGAGATGAAATGGAGGACCTACAGTTTAACGTGGGATCCGAACCACGGTGGAGGCCTGGCCTTCCACATATCCACAAGTTGTAATTAATACACGTCTTGTCAGAGATGAAGGAAGGGTTTGGCAATCAGATAAATCTGTGCCGGGACCGAGGATTGAACCCCGGAACTCCAGCACAGAAGTCTAACACCTTACCCCTAGACCGCCAGGTCACCGAAGTAACGTCATAAAATTCTTCGGTTTTTTCAAGTTTTACGGACTTTTTTATTTTATTATTTTTTAATTTATTAGAGGTATTTATCGTGCATGTTCTGAATCGACTGCTTATGGGGTACTATCGACCTTATCTTACCTCTGCTCTCCTGGCGTTGGGAGGAACTAATTTCTGAGCCGGGGACACCCTTAAGGCGAGTTCTACTACCCCCAGAGGGTAGGACGATGCGTGAGAATGATGATGGTGGAAATCAGAGGGGACCTACAGTTTGACGTGGGTTCCGAACTACGGTGGAGGGGGGGAGGCTGCGATTCCACATACCCACAAAGCGTGAAAGCACACACTTTGCCAGAGGTGAAGGACACAACATCCATCCCCCGGCCGTTAATTCATCACCGTTAAGGGGAGATTCACATTTCACCAATGATCAGTTTTATGCCATGCTAGGAATCGAACCAGGAACCCTAAACGCAATAGAGAGAGACACTACCGACACAACTAAGGTGTCGAACAACCTTTTTCTTTTAGTTTTCCTCGATGAATGAAATGTTTACGTTCATAATATTAATCAGCTATCCATCTAAAATAAATAATCCAAAGGCTACATCAACATTTGTATAAATGTCACAAAAAAACACCAAACGGTGCAAAATCGTCTAGAGTTAGAAGAATGGGATATCTGTTGATTTACGAAAAACAAAATCCCTCAATTTTTTTTAGTACCGTGTCTCACTACTCGTTCGGGTAATACGCTTATGTACTAATTACGCCAATGTGTTAGAAATGGGATAAGTCGAATTTAGAGAAAGCGTACACAAATCTACGTGGAAAAACCCGCCCTCATTACACCCAACCGAGATTCAAACCCCAACCCTCCTTTCATAGAAGTTCGGTCTATTGCGAGAGCGACACCTTCGCTTAGTACATGCGACCGTCGAAGCGAGACCACACAAAGTTCAATGTGCTCTGACGAAAAACAAACAAACAACGCGACTGTTTTCTTAGTATCAAATTATAGTAGCCCCGTGGCTTCTTTGGTGCTGACTGACTTCTGACCGTCAACATTTAGGTTTATACCTAAATTTTGACTGTCAGAAGTGACAGATGCTAAACACATGTGTTTGCTGATCATATGGTTCGGCGTAGGGATACATAATTCAGTCTGGTAACTTTTCAAAGCTTTCAGTCAGCACCAAAGAAGTCATGGGGCTACTGTACTTATGAACGAAGCGTATAGCCCGCTTCGGCGGTCGCATGGACTAAGACGTTATTCTCAGAGTAGACCTACTAGACTGCCGATTACGGAGAGATCGAGGTTAGAATCTCAGTCGGGTGTACTGAGGTTTTTACAACATGATTTCCCACTCTCCTTCAAGGCAAATGCGGGTACATTCCCTCTAAATATAACCTTCCTAATCCCTAAAACCGTTAGCGTATTTAGTTCATGAGCGTATAAACCGAAAGGGTAGTAAAAACGCGATGCTAAATTTTAAAAAAATATGAAAACAATAAAATAAATTCGAGCAGCGACGAAGGGCCCTCGTTTTTTAATTTCAGAGAATGGAACTTTCGAGTTCCCCCCTAACATAAGTTGGAAGAGTTCAAACACCACAATACCCTCGGGCTCCCAAATAGAGACGGCCAATTTGAGGGCCTCCAACAACTTCTCCCGAGACCCAACTTAAATGAACGTCTCCGAGATAGACGTCTGTCTGTCTATCTATTGTAGTGGAACAGATGGGGGGGGGGGAGAGAGAGAAGACTGCAATGTTGCCTCCTGCTTCCCTAAAGTTATTAGGTACTTCCCTTCTGGCGCCACAACTTCTTGCAACTCCGCGGATTGAGGGGTGGGTGGGTTGGCCTGTGCGGGTTCCTTCCCGTAGTTCTGAACAGTGTCATCAACTTGGCTTCCCCTCCCCCTTCTGAGCCCCTGATGTAACATTTTCCAGAGTTAAGTCCGAGGCTGAAAAAATCAAATAATAGCTTGCGATAATTTTAAAACTATTATTATTAGCACCGCGTCTTACTACCCGTTCGGGTTATACGCACTTACGCTAGTGTGTAATGGTAGGGTGATTGTGAGATGAAATGAAGGACCTAGAGATTAACGCGGAATCCGAACCACGGTGGAGGCCTGGCATTCCTCACATTCACAAGATGTCTTGTCAGAGGCGAAGGAAGGGTTTGGTGATCAGATAAATCTGTGCTGGGACCGAGGATTGAACCCCGGCCGCCAGCATAGAAGTCTGACACCTAACCCCTAGACCATCAGGTCACCTAATTTTAAAATTAAACTGTATACTCCATTCATGGTAGGAGTTACTTTCTGAAAGGTATTTTTACCAACCAATATCCTACTACATAATAGATTTCTGGTAGGGAAGAAGGCCTTTCAGAAAACAATTCCTATGGTGAACGAACTTTAGGGTTTATTTTCTAGCGGGGAAAAAAACAACAACTCTGGACGTGTTTTGTAAGGTTTGGTTGATTTTAAAGTTATCTAGATGAGAGATAGGTAAATAGAAATTTAGTTTTGCATTAGAGATTCTACTATCCGACACCTTAAGCTCATTCGGTAGCGTGTCTGTCTACTGAGTTAAGAGTCCCGGGTTCGATTCCTGACCTGGCTGAAAACTGTATCATTGGTGAAATGACAAGACTTGCATTAAACACAACTTGTGGATGTGGGGAATGCCAGGCCTCCACCGCGGTTCGGATCCCACGTTAAACTGTAGGTCCTCCATTTCATCTCACAATCACCCTATTCTCACAATCACCCTACCATTACACATTAGCGTGAGTGCGTACAACCCGAACGGGTAGTAAGATGCGGTGCTAATAATAATAGTGGCATTTGTATTTTCCTCTTACCCTGTTTGTTCTCCTACTGCCAGACAGCTCCAACCAAAAACACGTTATAAACCCACACTTGGTTTCCGGCGTTTATGAATGTGTGATCGACTATTCCATCGCCTTGAAACGGTTTGATTTCCTCGGGAAGTTGGGTCGCAGCAAGATCTAATCAGGACACGGGGAGGGTGGAACCTTCCAGAGTCACTTCCTTCCACCCGCGACCTCGCCAGACCTTGACACAGTACCGAAACGTTCAGAACTCCGGGCGATATTCAACAAGATCGATACAACTAAAAATGAACGTTATTGGAGGGATAGACACACACGGCAAAGAGTTATTAGCGNCCTATTCAATATATATGATCATTTCTCTAATTATTACTATTAGCACCACGTCTTATTACCCGTTCGGGTTATACGCACTTACGCTAATGTGTAATGGTAGGGTGATTGTGAGATGAAATGAAGGACCTACAGTTTAACGTGGAATCCGAACCACGGTGGAGGCCTGGCATTCCCCACATTCACAAGATATCTATCCTACTAAAATACTACTATACAATAGGGATCTTGTACGGAATAAGGCCTTACAAACCGGGCTTCCTTTGCTGTAATCCACCACCTACTTCACTCGGTTTCGTTCTTGCATACAGGCCCATGTTGGACCTGCCACGAATTGAAGGTCAAATGGTGAAAAAAGCCGTCAATCTCTTGTTGAACTTTATTGCCAGTAACGGGGAGAGCGGGGTTTTGGACCCCTGCCGAGTGTACAAAGAGGAGTTTTTACTACTTTTACCCACTTTCCCTCCACGCAAATGCGAGTACATTTCCTCCAAAAACTCATCGATATGGGTACCAAGACATTGTGGGGGAGGGGAAGGGGGGGGGAGGCGAGGACCAACCTCAAAGGTACCAGGAAGGGTGGTAGGGGATTTGATGATACTCGGTCAGGGTTCAAAACCCCGAAAGCTTTCTATTAAAAGTGAGAAGGCGTTATTTGAGACAGCGGATATTCAAATGAGGTCATAAGACGCAGTCAAGACAGAATGGAAGACGACGCCCCTCTCTCAACGCCGGTTGGCAGGACAAGGAGGACAATGACGCGAGAGAGAGAGTCAACAACAACTGTCACAACAGAGGAAAGAAAGGAAGGGTGTGTTTTTACTGTCAAGACAACATACCTTGCCTGTCCGCCTCCCCTTTGCCACGCGCGGCTCGACAAAAACAATACTCGGGGGGGACGTGGTGCGTTCGAAAGAGTTCACTCCGCGGGCGAGTTCAAGTAGGCCTACAGCCTCTAGGTCAGCTATTACAACCGCCGGCCACGACAGTTTTTAGAATTTTCATTTATTTAAGAGGTATTTAACGTTCAATAGCTGAACAAACTGATTATACCAGCACAAGACCTATATTCTAACAAATATAGGACGGATACAACATCCAGCCCCTGGACGTTAATTTATCACTGTGAAAGGGTAAACCCACATTTCCCAAATGATACATTTTTTAGGCAGTGCCGGAAATCGAACCCGGCACCCTTAGCTTAGTAGACAGACACGCTACTGACTGAGATAAGGCGTCGGCCTTCAGTAATTAGGAAAACTCGCGTTTATATAGATAGGGCAGCAGTTTCCCAAACTTTTGCAGATTTTTTTTTCTCTCAAAGATCATCACGGCTCCTTGGTAACTTACAAGGGTTCATACCATAGTTTTTAAAGTGTTTTTTTTTTTCCATTGAGCATTGATACCCATCCGGGATCTCCATATAAATGGAGCAGATATTATCGAGAAGAAATGTTCCTATATTTCCATAGAGAAAGAGTCTATGAAAAAATTACCCCCCCTCCCTCCCTTTTCCCTTCAGTACACCTGGCCAAAATTCAAATACTGACTTCTTCCGTCGCCGACATTTATCGAGCCAAACGATCGTGACGTTAAGTTCGCTTGCCCCCCAATGTTTAATTATTATAATAACGCGACTGAGATGTCGTAAAGAAGAATCAACAACCCAGGGAGGGATTTTTGAATGTTGTGCTGGGACACCATGGTAAGCTTTGTCAGGAAGAAACTAAACTATCGTTTTGATTGGAAGCACATTAGAAGTTAATTACTAAAAGTTACTAACACAATTCTAATATATTCATACATCAAGTCATGTGATCTGCAGCTGTCGCGTTTGATAAACAAACCTATAAAATAACGATAATAATATAGTGCAATGTTAGCAACGTTGGGCGCACAGAAATGTTTGAAATTTCTAAACTGTTCTTCCAACTAAAATCAGGGTATATATACCAAATTGGGATAGCCAAAAAGAACCTAAGCGGTAACGTGACAGTTTTTATCTTTCTATCTGCTTGCATTTATATTTTAAATTCCACACCTTTTTATAATCACTAAAATCACATGAAAACCCAGTATAGAGCAAAAACTTTTACAATCATCGCGACCCCCAGGTTGGAAACCGCTGATATAAAGTAGTTCCCCCAAGATTTAACCTCCGTGAATTCTTAGAAACCCACGTAAACAGTATAGAAGCGTATAATCCGAACGGGTATTAAGACGCGGTACTGAAAAAAACGGTAAGTTCACATTTAAATGCCCCAAATAGTTTAGTAATAATACAAAATAAATTTCTCTTTTCTTCGAGTGATGTAACTCCCACCAGAAGGCGCGGAGGGGGGCGGAGTGGGTGGCGGGACGCCATGACACCTGCTGCTCAAAGGCAAACAAAAGTGAAGAGCGGAGGAAGTAAATCAAGTCGGCGTTCGACAGGAAAACAGAATGATAATAAAACTTACCCTTGCAGTAGCAATCAAGTTTTGACGTTTCTTACTGTCGCAACAACACAATCTTATCAGCTGACACGGGTGCAACGGAGAACCAAGTGAATATTTTAAACATTCAGTTCAATTTTCATAAAGAAACGACTTAGGCCTATATTAGAGCTAGAAATATACTACTTTTACGTATTCATACGTCTAGTCATGTAATATCCAGCTGTCGCTTTATGAAATAAATATAAAATAACACTTATAATATAATTAAGGTAGGCCCATTATCAATGTTGCCCACAAAGCAATAGGGTTTTGTATTTTTTCTTTTAAAAAATCAATCCTTCAATAGTATGCCAGTGAGAAATCAAAATTTTCAATTTAAAAAAAATTAAAATCTTTTAAAAAATAATTAAAATTGGGCCAATAAAAACATAGCAATAAACCGTGTTCAAATAATAACTAGAATTTTTAATCGTTACGAGATCCGCAAATTTATAAGGTCAAGTAAAATAAGATATCCATGCTAGTTAAAAAAAAAGTTAATTCCATTATTCGACGTTCACTTTTTGAACTGGCTGATTATATCAGCGCACGAGAATTTCTGTGAGCGAGGGCGAAAGGGCATATAAATTTTTACCGGAAAGTTGCGCTACGGATTTTTATCGTTCAAAAAAAAAAAATCCATCGACCCCCGGATGGGTTTGAACCCACGAACATTAAATCCTGAGTGGAGCACTTCACCCCAAGACCAACTTAAATTATTTAAACTTTTAAATTTGAGTTTCGAATTACATCGAATCCGAATCTGGGAGCTTATAGATTTGAAATTTGGAAGCTTAGCATACATAGGCTTATACTTTATTATTATCATCGAAATATAACTGTTAGAAATATTAGTACAGGCTAAGTAACACATTATACACAGATAGCTAAAGTAGCCCCATGGCTTCTTTGGTGCTGACAGCTAAAAGCTTTGAAAAGTTACCAGATCAAATTATGTATTCCTACGCCGAACCATATGATCTACAAAAACATGTGTTTAGCAGCTGTCAGAAGTCAGCTGTGAGCTGTCAGTCAGCACCAAAGAAGCCATGGGGCTACTGTAGCTAGCAATTGACACCAATTCAATAATTATTGTTAGAAATACGGCGGTGAAAAGCGAGGAGAGGATACTTCATCGGTTGTTTCGGCGAGGAACCAATCAGCGGAGACATGCATGTGTATATAAAAACAAAAACTTCATCCTTGTTCACCTTTGATCGATATTCGCATATTTCATAGTTACCTTGATCACAGCACCAGCTTATTTAAAACGGAATAATTAAAAATAATGTAATCCATTAAATTAGTAATTTCATTTAATTCATGTCGCTTTATGAAATAAATATAAAATAACACTTATAATATATGGGTTGCCACCCACTCCCTTTAATAAGGCCTTG
>CABFOW010003985.1:0-63737 GCA_902141385.1 Timema californicum | reverse complement strand
GACTCTGGTGACCATGAATCTTTTTGAGGTCCATTTGATGGATTCTGAACATTGGTACTTTGTAATATGTTGTATTGTATTATTTTGTGTCAATTAAGTAATGGCCTATCCTGGGTTCATCCTCTATTTTCGGTTGTTCTAGGGGACCTTCCCCTGTCTTATACAACTGCAAGAAACAGTGTATAAGGTGGAGGAACGCCTTACTCGAGACCAGTCGAAGGCAGAGAAGGGCCTGGCTATGTAACAGTCTCTTATTTAATTGATGCTTTTATAGAACTGCGTTTCTCATTTTTCCTTTGTTTCACTTATCTTATGACAGTACTTGGTTAACATGGTGTTAATTTGTGGGCTGGCTAACGTTTTGCTTCCAATATTAAATTTATTTTAATGATTAACATAATTGGTTTGAGATAGTCGGGGTTGACTTGGTATTGTAGAAGGAGTTATAAAAAAAAGTTTTATTCCGGATATTGAACAGCCTAATTTTATATAGTTTTGATGTCTGTCTGCCCACAAAAACTGTTTGAACACTTCTCAACATCCTAGAAATCTGAGCTATAGCATAGGCCTACTGATAGGTTTTAAAGGTTCTCTAAAAATAAGTCCATAAAACAAAAAAAATATAATATGCTGGCTTCGGAATAGTGGATTTTATCCCTTGCTGTTAGTTCAGTGGTTCAATTCAATGTTCCAAAAACAGGAAGAGCAAAAAAGGTCAAACGACAAAAAGTTTTAATATTAAGTCAATGGAGGGAGCTGAGGGAAATGATGTTAGTGAGAAGAAACAGAAAGGGTTGAAAAGTGACGAGTGAAGAGATGGAAGGAAGCCAGAGGAATGAGAGAAATAGAAATAAGGAGGCTAAGCAGAATGTCAGAAGAGAGAATGGACGTTAGGTGAGCCAAGGAAAAACAAAGGATCAGCTTTCAAGTACAACTGTAACATTAGCCTATATATTATGATGAAGATAAATGAGCCACCTTAGGAACTATAAACGTTGTTTGTCCCCATTGCAATGCCCTGAAATGGAAAGGAGAGAAGACTGGCCTGTGCTGCCTCAAGGGAAAGATCAAACCTAAACCTACTGGTGGTCCTCTTGAGCCTCAGTCTTCCAAATTACTTTCTTTGATTTTGATAAAGTAAGAAAAGAAAGTAGCTTTATGTTAACTTTCAAGATAAAAGGGCAGGTTTACCATTTAGTAGGATCTCTTTTATCTGTAACCAAAGAAGATTCAATGTTGCTCACATAGGTAGATTCAACTTTCCCAATGCCAATGAAGTTGCCATTTTAATCGATGGACAAGATTTTCAGAAAAGGGCTAGAGTTTTAAAAACAAGGGACAATAGGCTGCAGAGAATTGCTGAAACCCAAAGATCTTATGACTCGCACCAATACCTGGTGCTGTTCGCACTAGAATAAGATGGCTATAACTTTATTCTAAACAAGCCAATGGCAATAAAAAAAGTATCTGCCATGAATTTCTATGGATAAAGAGCTTTGATGAGAAAAAAAATTCAGCTATTTATATCACTTCTGACAACTTTTCAAACAGTTCTTGGTGGATATGCATGTTAAGCCCGAGAATGAATGACTAATTAGACACAATCAACCAAAACTCAGCGTAGATGACTACATTCATCTTTAGAGACACGATTGGTGGTGACTACAACACTCATTAATGTTGAACAACTATTCATTCTTCCTTCTTTCATGGGAAAACCCCAATAGATACTTGAGAAAATTCAAGATGCCCTAACATGTGCTAACAAATTCATAAAGCCTAATGTGTCCATAACCTCTGCATGCAATTCCAAAAGGGAAGATATGACCAAAGAGCTCTTTGCTGAAAAGAAACTTTACGACAAACAATATTATTTCACCAGTTTTCCATTTGAAAGTCAAGGCAATGATGAAGCTGCTGACTAAAGGTGAGATTTTCAGTTCCATTAAATGTAACATGTACTCCAATGAATGGGCATATTCATTTGGTCAGACAAGAATATTGAGCTAAACTCCATATCTCAGCCAAATTGCCAGTCCCCCAGATAGATCCTGTCTTCAAACATGATTCATGGACTCTGTGGAGCTCTGAACTCTTCTCCCGTGAAAGATGGCAAGTGCTTTGTAAAGTTACTTGGACAGTAAGTGACAGATATCCTACATATATAGGAGGAGCCCTAAGCCAGGTGGAGCTACTTTTCCAATGACAACAAAACAAGTTCTATAAAAATTGACAAGTCTATGGGCCCTTATTCCCCAGTGCTATGCAGGACATTCAATATTGAAAACTAAAAGGACGAGATTTTGAAGTACCAGACTGGCTGATAGATTAGCACAGCCGTGACAGTCTGGAAGATACTATCAACAGGGAACCCACTGTTGAGCACTTGGAGGCTCCCTTGGACAGTGGTCAAATGGTTTATTTTAACCCCAATTATGTTCACCTTGATTGACAACCCAATACCCCACTAACCGTTTTCCATGAGCTATGATGCGATGACAATTCGTATTTAAAATTAAGTTCCATATTACTACACATGGAATAACCAAAAGTTCTCACAGTGTAAACAAGGAGCTTGGTTTGATCATAAATAGCAATGCTTGGAAGAATGTACACGGTTCATCCAAGCATTGCTGAGTGTTTGTTACTTTCTTCGCATGCTGCTTGACCACATTATAGGCCCCACTTCCTTCGAATCGCTTAGAACAGTCACTGGCCATGTTCACCCAGATTAACATCAGTCTGCCTGGATGATGACATACATTGGCAGCAAACTGTGTCTCTGTGGAGCACCCCAACAGCAGATTCTGTCTGTTGAGCTTTCATTGTGTGTTGTCTTGATGGAGGCATTCTACACCAAGCGCAACTACCAGGGAAATAGTGGGCAAGCATTTAGGTGTGTATGGCTTCCCATTACCCAACAGGGGGGACGCAGGAGTAACAGGATATTGTAAGAATTTTAATTACTCTCTTAAGTTATTTTACGTTTATTCTCAATTTAACTTTTACAAGTTTCATTTGTAATATTTACTGATTGTCATTTTTTATTGGACTGCACCATGTGGCCATAATTTGTACTATCTAACAAATTCTGTTGTGAGAAACACTGCATTAATAACAGGGAAAAGAATTCCACTTTAAATTATTAAGACTTAATTTTTTTATAACATTTCCATTCTATCCTGGCAATAGACAAGCTGGATTACATTTCTTCAACATACTTGATGCTCGCATCGATTTGAAAGATGGCCGAGCTAATTTTTTTAGCACTGCGTCTTACCACCTACTCAGATTATTTGCCTATGAACTAATTACATTAATGTGTTAGGGATTAGTAAGGTTTAATTTAAAGTAAGTGTACCCACATTTGCGTGAGGGAGAGTGGAAAACCATTTAGAAAAGCCTCCCTCTGTGCACTCGACCGGGATCGAACCCTCAATATCCCCATTAGTCTATTGGGAGAGTATCGCTTTAGAGCATGTGGCCTCCGAAGTGGGTGCTGACCGAATTGAAAGTGGGGGAGGAGATGACGAGCGACAGAGATGGGAATACCTCAGTCTGAACAAGATTAAGGGCAATAAAGGGAATTGTGACATCATGAGTTTCTTGTCCACTTAATAAAAAGAAGATATCATATATTTTGAAAATTGTTAACATTATAAATACCGCTGAAAACAGTCGAATATCTGACGTATGACACGCCTTCCATTCATTTGGTCATACTTTCATTTTGTAAACACTGCTACATCTACATGAACAACGGGAAGACCAACAAGCAGACGTTTTGGAACCATCACAGAATGATACAAGATAAGCTGATGAGTATGGACTATTCAAACGAGACACTGATTTTCAACAATTATGTGAGGTAATAAAAAATTACAATTTTCTCCAAGACAGCCAACAAGTTACCATTTTTACGGTGATACCGGCAAACTTTTTTTCTTCTCATGTTCATCTTTTAAAATCCAAGACATTTTACACTGGATACAAACATTTTAAGCACCTTTACTACTTAGAATTGAAGACTAATTATATTCAACTTAAATCACAGAAAAGACATTTTAACTATTTTTTAACTTTCCTAAATTTTTTGTTGTTCTAAATGATCCTGGACATACCATATTTGACCAGGATTATTCTTGCAACGAAATTAAATGGATTGTCGATTTTTAATCTCTCCTATCAAATATTAGGCTCATAAAGCAACTTAATAAAATGGTATGTATTTATTTCAAGAAATACTTTAAAAGTTTTTCAAGTAAGATGTTTTATAATTTCACCAGTATCTTAAGTAATTTTTTTTAAATATCTAAATAACACTGACGTTGGTTGGCTCAACTAATTATTTATTATAATATACTGATAATGTATCGTAGCAGACATGTCAAGCAACAAATTTTATCGCCTGTTTTATTATTAGTAGTAGTAGTACTATCCTAAATAACCTAATTTTGTTTTCAAAAGTGTTTCCATATCGAGCTTTGTGTTACCTGGATGTTGACCTTGGAGGCTGCCATTGTCCTATTCAAGGTGGGTGTATTATTGCTAAGGTCAGGGTTTGTATTGTTTCCCATTATGGCTCATAGGTTCGTTGACCTGTCAGTAGCTTCCTCTGGCATTGTGGGTACATTACTTCTAGGAGGTAGAACTACACAATCCACCTTCAAGTTGCTTATAATCCTAACTTTCACAGACAACCCTATATGCAACATCAAGGTCAAGGTAGAGTACTGGAGGAATACCTTGTGACCGTGTAGGACGAATCTCGTACAAGGTCTGTGTTCACTGCAACAATGGAAAAAACACGCTAAAACTATATTTTCTTTTAATATCTCATTTTAAGCTAGTTTTACAGTAAAAATAGTTATTGCCTTAAGGGGATGGATCACCATGGGAGATGAGCGATTTCTCTGTACCCGATTGCTATTAAAACTACTATACACATTTTTACTACTGTAAAGATCAATTCACTTACGTGGTTTATGCTTTATTCATATCTGCCCAGCCAATACAAGTTTGAGTGTTAAAAATAATTTAAAGAACACGGCATAAGACAAACTGGTCTTGTTATGGAAATGTGGGACGACTTAGGCTAAAACTGTTTTCATGACATTACAATAAACACATTTCTCTAGCATTTAGTATAATTTAACGCCAATTAAAAGTTAAATATTTGTAAGCAGCTTTGTTTAAATGATATTTATATGATCGTATTTTCATAATTTAATGTTTTGTTTTTAAAAATCTGCATAAACCTAGTAAATATCATTGAGAATAATAATTATCCTTTCATTTTTCAACATACATATTGTTCTAAACTAAAATAAAGCGGTACAGTTTTATTTTAATTCAATTATTATTATTATTATTATTATTATTATTAGCATCGCACCTTACTACCCATTCAGGTTATACGCACTTACTCTAATGTGTAATGGTAGGGTGATTGTGAGATGAAATGGAGGACCTACAGTTTAACGTGGAATCCGAACCACAGTGGAGACCTGGCATTCCCCACATTACAAGATGTTTTGTCAGAGGTGAAGGAAGGGTTTGGTAATCAGATAAATCTTTGCCGGGACTGAGGATTGAACCCCGGACGCCAGCATAGAAGTCCAACACCTTGCCCCTAGACCACCAGGTCACCCTATTTTAATTCAAAAAAGTGTTGTGGTGCTGTATGCTGCGAACTATCGGTGTAAGGTTGAACAAACAAGAGGAGCCTCTCGTGAAAACTCCAGGCAGTGATGCCAAGTGCTGCGCTGTGACTAACAGATGTTTGCAGGAAAAATATCAACTCGACTACGTTCATTTATGAAATCAATTGTGTGAATACGATGTGTTTTGCAATGGAAGCCATTTCTGTAAAAAGAGATCGAAAAAAAAAATGTTCTGCTCTTGTGAATTAGATTTTTTTTAATGTTTTATGAATTTGTTATCTTTTCTGCATGGAAAATACAATTTTAAAATTGTAATTTAGAATTCATTCATTAATTTCATATCATGTTCGTAAAATACCTAACTAAAATAACTACTGGACCCGCTTTGGTGACCGCGTGATTTAAGGTACTACTCTTGCAATAAACTGGACTGCCGAGGACGGGGTTCGATGCCAGTTGGATGCTATGAGGTTATTATTGCTAAACTGTTTTCCACTCATCCTCCACGCAAATGTGAGTGTATGTCATCTAAAAGCAATCTTACTCTTCTCCAACACATTAGCTTAACTAGTAGGTTACATCGGCATAAAACCTACACGGGCTTGGTTCACTCAGGTGTACCAATCAAACACTTTGGCCCTACCTTTGGTAATCTGATCTGTAAACAGTCAATAGTTTGGTATTTATAATACAGGACTATCTAATCATTATGGACTATTGGCAATATTAACAAGAAATACACTTGTCACAATAGATAAATGTCTTCAAACTATTTTGCTATCTACACTAATATTATAAAGAGGAAAGATTTGATTTTTTGTTTGTAATGGATAAACTCAAAAACTAATGGACCGATTTTAAAAATTCTTTCACCAATATAGAGCTACATTATCAGCGAGTAACATAGGCTATATTTTATTTTGAGAATAGTGTGGGGGAGATGGGGAAGGGTCTAGTCAAATATAAAGCTGGATACTGAAAGAGGAGTGGGGGCACTAGTGAACATGCCGTGACCACCACTATTTTAAAATTAATAAAATTGACATAGTTCCATATTTCATTTTGACAAAATAAATTAAATCACAAATATAATTTTTACTTACATGATTTTAAGTGTGTTCATTGCATGAGTTTTGATGAAGGACTTTGAATGTATAAAGCTGTAGATTGCATGCAGTATTATATACTGTGTGTAGCAAAAATTATAAAATAGCTAGTGATATGTAGATATTATGAACACGCGTGGAACAAAAGTTATTGATAAGGGACACACAGATTATAAAATGATCATGCTTCAATGTAAAACTCCATACAATGTAAAACTTCCATACAATTGGGCGAGAAATCTTTTCTTGCAGTATATTTCTACATGTTTTATTGTAATTTTAAATACTTATTTTTGGAGTGTTTATAATTTTTGAAGTAGAGGCAATAAAGGTTACCTATGTAATATTTACTCTATACAAATTATCCACTTTTAAAAATGAAATGTTTCTTTTTGCAGAAATTTTTTTTGTATGCTATCATCAAATATATTATTTAGGCTGGTCAAAATATTTTCTTTCAGTAGGACATATAGTTCCTGAGGAATGGCCAGATTCAAATTTTTGCCAAATAAACAGAATTTGTGAATAGATTTTGTTTTTCAACAATTACGCTAATGGTTTTAGTGATCAGGAAGGTTACATTCCTAGGAAGTGTACCCGCACTTGCGGGGAGGGAGCGTGGAAAACCAAACTCAGTACACCCGACCGAGATTCAATCCTCGATCTCCCTGTAATCGGCAGTATAGTCTACTGCAAGAGTAGCGCGTCAACATATTAGGCCACCAAAGTGGGTGTTGGATATATTAAATTATGTTTAAACTTTTAAAATTATATTTGATTATCGAATGTAATTAATAAAAAATAGGTCAATATAGTTTGGAATTCTTGATAGTTACAAGTTCAGTGGAGTAACTATAGGGTAGTGGCAAAATGCCACAGGCCCACGCCCAAAATAGGGCCCACCACGCAGGTCCACCCACCCAAAATTAATTAGATGAAAGCATTGTCTTTTAAGCCTATTTTTGTTTCGTAAAGATCTAATTATTCAATCAAAAATTACTCAATAGTCACTTTATTGCACATAATTTATGCTGTACAAAAAAGTATGTACATATTTGTCTGTAAAATCAATAGAAACAGCTGAAAAGTCATTTTCAAGACTTTATTAAAATTTATTTAAGGAACAAATGAATCAAGAAAGGATGCAGAGATTAGCTATGTTGTCTGTTGAGCTACTGCCCGTAGCTTGTCCTTGGAGGAGATGTAGACAATTTCACTGAGATCAATGTTTGTTTAGTCTCTATAAGTCTTAATATTGATAATCGATTATAGATTTGCTTATAATATTTATAAATATTGTTTTATTTAATTCAATTAAGTTTTTTTTACCTTATATTGAAACTTTTCAGCAACAATTTTAACAACTTTTATGGCTGTATACACTTTGGGTGGTTTTTCCTCATTGGGTTTACTCTCTTATCTCTTTGCGCAAATGTGGGTGCACTTCCTCTAAATTAAAACTACCTAGTCTATATTATTACGTATTATAAAGTAATTTCAATAATAAAGGTCAATTTTTTTTATAATCTACAATTATACATAAGATTTTAGGAGGGTGGAGTCTTTTTTCTTGGCGAGACCCACCATAGCTCCTTTATTGCATAGTTACGCCTTTGTAAATTTTATAAGCTAATGTTGGTAAAGCTGACTTCTGACAGTCAACATTTAGGTATATACCTAAATGTTGACTGTCAGAAGTGACAGATGCTAAACACATGTTTTTGCAGATCATATGTTTCGGCGTAGGAACACATACTTTGGTCTGGCAACTTTTCAAAGCATTTAGCTGTCAGCTGTGAGCTGTCAGTCAGCACCAAAGAAGTCATGGGGTTACTGTAGTTTTACAATATGAAATTTTAGTGCAGCTCTGAGTTTATATTAAAATAATAATAATAATCTACTAATAATTAGTATATGGCTGATATGTTACAAGAATGGAAAGTAAAATATAAAATTACTTATTTATATTTTATACGTATATATGTCCTCCCCCACCTTACTTTCAAGGGCTCTAACAAATTTCAAGGGAGGTCCAGACCTCTCACCCCCAATTTTCTATGTCCATGAAAGAAAGGTTTAAAAATAAAAACTTGTATGTTTATTGATAAGATATTTCTATTACCATTCTTCTTCTTAATATTATTATTATTTAGATTTTGATATTTTCCATCATCCGTAATTACATGACTGATGTATGGATCTTTAAAAGAAAACTAAGTTGGCATTGTGACTCGCAGACTGTCCTCACCCCTCTTAGCTTGGGTTGTCAGATGCTGAGGAAATGATCTGCATTCTACGGTGTGTCTGTCGGTAGTTTTATATCCAGTGTTACTCATTGAGGGTGGCGTGTTACCACAAGCGCGTTAGCCAACTACACCACCGAGGCGGGCTGCTCCATATTAAACATTTGACCAAGGCAGGGTATCAGAGAATGATAATATTATCCAATGACACAAATGTTCTGGTTCTATTGTTATAGCATTGGACTACCTTAAAGAATCTTGGATTCGCCTGGATGTTGGATCTACAACTTACCAAGTACCAGTTCATATCATGGCTGAACGAATTGCAATATGCCATGTACTTTCTGCTTTACACTTCCTAACTGGGTCAGACCGCACTAGCAAACAGTCTGGACAAACTTTGGAGTGAAGTAATAATGGAGCAGTCGATACAATCAACAGAAGAATAACTCGTGCAGTTTTGAAAAAGGGATCACTTTATAAAATGGACAAATTATGAATGTTTCTTTAGGGAAAAACATTTCCATTGAGGATCTCCCACCAACTAGTGCATCAATTTTATCACACATTTATATTTAGCATGTCTAAATGATAACATCACGCAACTTGATGCTATAAAGTTTGGTTATGATGGTCTACAACCCTCACATACACGTTCACTTTTTCCTTCCAGCAACTGGTGCCTAGTTGCTCATGTTTAAAGTGTGCAAGAGATTCAGGTTGGTTTTTCCATTTGGAGTATCTTGTTGCATTTATTGCCATCGCAGAAGTGTTGCTATTACTCACTGTCATAATAAGTATTCTAATATTGTTATGTACATTATTATGTCTGCTGTTTAAACTTAAAGATATGTAGATATAAGGTGGAGTCTTGTCATATATTTAAACTAATGATGTAATATGACTTAATCATTTTATACTACTTAGTGTTTTATAAAACAATGTAAATAAGTTTAGTATAACTATTTAAAATATGTCTTACTAAACAATGATTAGTAACCCCTTTTAAGTATTTTAAATATTGGAAACGTGTTCAATAAGCATAATTTTTCGAGCTAATGAAATCAAATATGGCGTAAATTTTCCAAAATGTCCACTTGCACAGACCATCACCCAACTTTTTTCAATCACTAGACCATTAAAAACAAGCTCCTATTGAGTATTCTCTGGTAAATGAAAAACCTACAGAAATAGGCTCAGCAAGTATATTAGATGTTCTCATACTGTGTTTTGTTCAGAGGTGATCGCTCTCTTTGCGCAAGTGTCCAAGTTGTCGCAGATTGTAGCGGTTATTGGAGGTAAGCAGATCTCGGTTGCTTTGTAACAATCAATATTCTCATCTCCTTGTACTTTACACACTACATTGTGTCCAACTGGAAAGGGATGGCGAGATAAAAACTAATCCAAATATTTTTGGAAGTCTTTGACATCTTTTGATATCCTAGCATCCACGTGTTGTTCTATAGTAGCAAATTACATTTGATATATTTATAATTATTTTATAGCTCCAGAAGAATAGGCATTGTGAGAATCCATTTTGTGAGAACTATATCAGTAATTGATTAGGCCCATAGGGGATACGAAGCTAAAAAAAACCCCTCCATACCATAAACTCTACCTCATGGTGGTGTAGAAACAAGTATAAAAACTAAATTTTACTCATAAATAGTAGTTTTTTGGCATACAAAGGCATGAGTACTTAGTGTTAATTTTCAAACATTACAATTAAGTATCATGTAACAGAGCAAGCGAGAACGACAAGGTAACACAAGAATTTAGGGCAGTTGCACGAAGGTGCTACACTCCCACGGCTATAGTTTTGAAACTATTCATCGCACAATAAATATACTAAGGAACATTTTTATAGAAAATGTAATTCTGTTTAGTTAAGGCAATAACTATTTTTACTGTAAAACTAGCTTAAAATGAGATATTGAAAGAAAATATAGTTTTAGCGTGTTTTTTACATTGTTGCGGTGAACACAGACCTCGAACGAGGGGGAAAAATTATTATGCTAATAAGGCCCCCAAAATAAAGCGTTAAAACAAATTCCAGCTTTCTAGGGTTTGTTTCCTGGCCTATAAAGGAATCTTTGAAGCTTTAGACAGAACACTAAGGGTTATCCAGGGCAGTGATATACTCATGGTAGGGTACTGGAGGAATACGTCTTTATCGTGTTTGCAATGCAAAGATGCCGGGCTTGTTTCAAGCTGATGGGGAAACATGCATATCTATAGATTGGATAGTGGAAGGAAATAATTGTAGTAACCAGCCTGTTGAGTTCTTGAATTCATCCCACATTAATTATACTTAAAAATTAATATTCCATAATTTGATTCGAGCCAAACTGTGTATTGTCAATGGAGGGAATGATTACATCCTCCAGATACCATCAGGGTCAGGCAAACCGGGCGGCTGCCAGCTTGAGGGGGCGCCAAATAGAACATAGCCTGGGCACGATAGGAAAATAATGCCCAAACCTTTCAAATTTTAATTTAAAGTGTGAAAATATCTACATTTATTTCATCTTTATAAGAATGTAATATATATCCCCCTATTACAAAATTAACCTTTATTATTACATGCTAAATGTATTAAAATACACAAAAATTGTTATCATGTTATTACTATTATAAGCTAGCTACAAGTTGAACCATGGTACCATCATGGAGACAGCGCCAGATTTATCTAGTTCATTTTACATTGAGTGTAATGCATCTAGCTAACACTTGCTAATACATTTTGAAATTTCACACGGTGGATAGAAAACTAAAAGTTGGATCAAAATTACCTTATGTTCATTATTTAGGGGAAATTATCCTGAAAGAAGTAATTTAACTGTTTGACTCAAAGAATAAGCAAAATATTTTGGTTGAAATATTACTCAATTATTTTCAGGGAGGGCTACAAAACATATTTTACAAAATTCCCTGACTTTTCCAGGTTTTCCAGCCAACATTTTCAATTTTCCATGACTACTTTTTTGCAGTTTTAATGGTGAATGATAACTTTTGTTTTATTTATTATTGATCAGATATTAAAAAAAGTTTGTATCTACTAAACATAAACGATTTTATCAGTTATTTTAAAAATTGAAAAGTTATTTTATTTAGGTATTATTAACTTTTGTTTTAGTGTTTAGTTTCCCTGATATGTTCCTGTTTTCCCTGTCATGTATTTTAGACTGCAACCTTGACGTAAGCCATTCCAAACAAATGACTTTAGTTATTCAATTTGTGTGCTGCGTCATAAAAAGAGACATCCTTTGGGATTCGTCCCAGTAGGTAGTTCAATAGGAGCCGCCCAACACACACCCCTTTGACTCAACAGGGGGATATGAAGATGATATTGCGTAAAATGTGTTCACAAGGATGACAATGGCGCGGACATGTTGGAATACAGACCAGGATCCTTGGGCATATTTTGTACCAGGCAGTACCCACTCTATGGATGTGGGTGTTCTGCAACAAAGCTGTGACCTTTCTCAGCACTGTGCAACAAGTGATTGTGACCCGGACCACGTGTCAATTCCCCTAGCGAGACTAAATGGGAAAGTTGTATTGATGTTATAACTCCTTTTCACTACCGGGCCGGTGAGATTTACAATGATTTGTATCGGCTAATCCTAGAACTGATGCATTTGGTAAGAACACTGTGTTAGTTCGGTCACAAAGATAGAGAGTTTCAAGTTTTTGTGTGTTGTCTTATTGTGTGGCACACAATTCTTATTAGGATCACTACAGTCAGCAAAATACTTAAAAGAGAAAACATGAATGTTTCAAAGGCTCTTGAACAAACCCTAAAAATAAAAAGTTCAGACAGAGGTTTTCAAGAGACAATGGTTGATGTAAAGAAGATGTCTAGAACCCTTCAAATTGATCCAGAGTCTCAAGACGAACTAACTGTGGGTCCTAAAATGTCGCTCAAACACAACTTGTGTTTCTACATATTGGAATGTACCATTAAGTAACTAAACAAACCATCTGTCCAAATTAGCACAGATGACAACATATTTAGTTTTATGTATGAAATCAAAAGTCAGGAAGGGGATGAACAGTTACAAAAGTGTACGAACTTGCAGATAGCACTTACTGAAAGAACACAGTGAGGTTAATGGTATGCAATTATGTCAATAAGTTGTGCTCAATTCTTTATTATATGACCCACTGGATGTATTAAAGTGCATCACCGCCAACAATCAAAATACTCCAAATATAGTTTCCAGAGATAACAATAGCCTGTCTGTCTACTGGGCTAAGGTTCCTGGGTTTGGTTTCTGCCATGGCTGAAATGCGGATGTATACTTTCACAGTGATGAATTAACGGCCAGGGCTTTAAACAGCAAACAGCGATGGATGTGAAAGAATTAAGAACTACTCTACTTAAGATCCACCATGTCACAGGAACGTTTAGTAGAACTGACAATTGAATATGATGTCCTTCAAAAGATTCACAGAGAGTCGACCATTAAAGACTTTGCAAAAAAGAAAGAATAAAAAGTGCAGTTTTGATGTAGGCCTATAATAAATGTTTACATTATATTATAAATTAAAATATAGCATGCAATATGTAATAAAAGTTAATTTTTTAATAGGTGAATATATAAAATATTGTATACATTCTAAGAAGTAGAATATTCCTAACCTATGCTAGGTTTAGAGTTTAATTTATGTTAGGGGGGAGGGAGGAGGGATAATTTATCCATACAACAAGGATATATTAGTTTTGGGATTGCTAGGTTTGTGTATAATTTTCAAATTTTTCTACAATATTCCGTAAATACATGGGGACTCAAAAAACGCAATCTTGCCCGGGCGCAAAATTTAGCTTGAGCCGCCCCTAGATACCTCTCATAGCAAATGAGTTCCTTGTCCAGTCTACGGGGGTACAACTTCCAGTCAAAGTTTGCTTAGCAATGACCAACGACAAAGCTAAACGCCAGTCCAATACACAGGATTGATTTAAGACATGGACACTTTTACATATATGGTCTAGGGTCATTATGCCAAATTATCATTTTTTACTAGCACCAACAGTAAAACATCAAATAGTGTACCTTCATAAGAGAAATTGGCTCCTAATACATTTTTAGATTACAGTCCTAACTTTACATTATGTTTTAACATTTTGTCCCACAATTTAAACTAAATAAAAATTGATATTTAAAAAAGAATTATTAGTGTGTTACTTTACCTTTCCTTTTTTATATCATTAGAAAAAAGAACAGATTTAATTTATAGATTCGCTGTGAGGTATACAAGCTAGTTGTTGTATATAACATGAATGCTCCACAGAACAAGCTAACCAACATACTTGTCCCGTAATGACCTCAACGTGTCAACGGGCCTCTAAACTCTCTCTCTTTGTACCTGTAGTAGCCATATCATGTATTAGTTTGTATTTTCATTTTACAAGTCTCTTGTTTAATGGAATATTTCTAAAGTAAAATTAAGGATAGATGTGCGTGGACAAATAATTTGACAAATTTACATTTATAAAATAGTGGAAATATAAAAATAGGGATTTATTTTCCAAACCAATTATATGTTTACAGAAATTAAATCTGGTTAATATTATTGAAATAGTAACAACACACTAATCAAAGTTGGTGTTATAGTCAAGAATTGGGCAGGGTTAGACTATTATGGCACAAGTAACCTAAATGATTACCACAAGGAGCTGCCAAATAGATTTTAACTGAAGAATCATCACAATTTTCTGATACTTTCTACCTCCCTTTGCAAAATTCTTGCAATAACACATTTTTTGTCATGGTTATATTTTACTACCTACATAGTTAACATCTAGTCTTAAAACTGAAATTATTGTTTAAATATAATAACTTAACAATTTACTAAACAAGTAATACTTCTGTGATGTTGACTAACCAGTGTTTAGAGTTTGACTAAAATAAATCCTTCACCAGATTTAACAACAAATGGACAAGCACCAACAAGCAAATACTTACAATAACACTGCAATACACCATCTATTAGAGAAACCATGATTAATAATAAGTTTGCAGTTATTACTTTTTAGTGATTGCAATAATTGACAATGGCAAACAATATTATCCAAATTCACTATAATTCATTAAATAAAACAATTTAAATGTTCTAAACATTATTTCACAAATATTGATAGCTTGCTTGTATTTCTAAATTCTCTTGAAGGGTAATGTGATTGGATTGAAACTTGAGGCAGAGCGTTTTCCAAATAAGATTTGTTCAATAATGTGTGTGTGTGTGTGTGTGTATATATATATATTAACTTCAAAGGTTCTTATTAATAGGTGATCTGGACACAGGGGATATTTTGTAGCAAATCTGAGGTGTGGACTGGTATACAAGTTTTATTAAATATTTGCATACTTATTTAAACTGTGGAAAATTACAATATTTTTTTATGCAAAAAATAATAACTTAAAAAGTTATCCGATTAGAATGAGTTTGAAAACAGTTTTCCCAAAACGCTGTTAGTTTTGGACAGCTATAACGTTAGCCTATCAACAAGCGGTATTGCGGCCTATACTTCATTCACGGTAGGAGTTTACCTCTGAAAGGTCTTTTTTCTTACCAATATCCTACTATATAATAGATTTCTGGTAGGGAAAAAAGTCCTTTCCCAGGTAAACTCCTACCGTGAACGAACTTTAAGTGCAACCGGCTAGTTGCTGGCACAATTAACAGTGTCGAGTACACTGGAGGAGTTGTTGCGTCTGTCTTATGGATGATGATTGACTCTACTTGAAGGACAATGCCAAAAATAAAGAGTGGCCGCTAAGTGGATTAGTGAAGATATTGAAGTTCTGCCTTGGCTTGCAACAAGCCCATATTTTAATAATAGATGAGAACCTTTGAAACTCGTGCGAACACCCTTTTTTTTTAATGGTGTGTACTTAACTCTTTGTCAACAATGTACAATTACAGACATATATAAACACATACACTATAGGCTCATTAAAGCACAATAAATAGCCGACATTAAGAATACACAGTTTTGTTTCAGAGCTAAGCCAAAGCGTATAATTTATAGTCATGGTAGAGTACTATATCACTTTTATAGGGTGGGGGAAATTATATTTACTGAATGAAAAAGTCTAAATAACCTTAGACTCAATACAACCTATTATTAAAAAGGAAATACTAGATTAAGGAAGGTAATAATCTTGGCAGATATATATAGGATTTATAAAAAAGAAAAAAATGTTCCAGATAAATAAAACACAATTTAACATAGTTTGTCATATCTGTGAAAATAATTAACACCTTTAGGAACTAAATCACTCTTGATAATTAATGCATGTTAGATCAAATAAGTTTATAGATAAAGATTGAGCTGTCAAAACCATGTTAACATAATTGCTTTGGATAAATTCCTTGACATAGATGGATAGTTGTGTTCAACAGATTAATAAGGTAAAAAACCAGAGTTTGGCCAAATACACTATTTTATGAATCAAAATTTCATTTTACCTTTGATCCAAATCTTTTAAAACCTTAGGAACATGAAAGTAAATCCAAATGTGACAATCATAGAAAATAGAAATAGAATAGTAAGTAAATTTTAACATTCTTTAAGAGGGTGTCCAGAACCAACTTCCAACTGTTTCACTCACTATAGTATTACCAACATTAGTTTGTTAAAATATTTCTAGACACACACAAACATTCTGAAGGGATTAAAGCAATGAGCTCTTGGATAGTGCGGTCCAAGTTATATTTCAGTGAGATAATATTGAGACATTAACAGTTCATCTCACATCAGTAGAGTGTAAAATTGTTGCGGGAAGCAATCTTTACTAGGTTCTTCTTCCTATAACATAATCAATTCCCAAACATGCACATAGCGGTGACCCAACCTTGTCTGACAGTGTACATTAGAGGGGTGAAAAGACTTGAGAATTGGCTCAACTGGGACAGTCATGTTAAAATAGATTTTAGGTGTGTATTAACTTTAAGAAAAATTCTATTGTAAATAAAAGTTACATATTTTTTCAATGTTCATGAATTCTAAATATATGATGACATTCCATAAGTTTCCCAGGTCGCTGGACACCATGCTTTACAACATTTGTACATTCAGATAAATGTTAAATTAATGGCCCAGGGTTTTGTTAATAGGTTTTACTTATGATTATGTTGGAGCTGAACCATCACTAGGCAGTATTAGAGACATAAAATAAATTACTTACAATTATAAATTGAGTGAAAGATATTTTAATTTTCTTTAATTCTCAAATATTTAAATATTTTAAAAGACTTAAAATTACTTCAAGATGTGTCTTGGTTAAAAAAAAATCCTAACATCCTCCTCCCTGCTAACAGATCTCTTGTTGAGTCACCAACCCTTACCTCCCCATAGACAGATCTCTTGTTGATCCACCCACACCTGCCTCCCTATTGAGTCACCAACCCTTACCTCCCTATTGACTTACCTCCCTATTGACAGATCTCTTGTTGATCCACCCACTCCTACCTCCCTATTGACAGATCTCTTGTTGATCCACCCACCCCTACCTCCCTGCTAACAGATTTCCTGGTGAGCCTTCCACCCGTACCCACCTACTGACAAATCTCCTGGTGAGCCACCCACCCCTACCTCCCTATTGACAGATCTCCTGTTGATCCACCCACCCCTACCTCCCTATTGACAGATCTCTTGTTGATCCACCAACCCCTACCTCCCTGCTAACAGATCGCCTGGTGAGCCACCCACCCCTACCTCCCTATTGACAGATCTCTTGTTGAGCCATCCACCCCTACCTCCCTGCTAACAGATCGCCTGGTGAGCCACCCACCCCTACCTCCCTATTGACAGATCTCTTGTTGAGCCACCCACCCCTACCTCCCTGCTAACAGATCTCTTGATGATTCACCCACCCCTACCTCCGTGATAACAGATCGCCTGGTGAGCCACCCACCCCTACCTTCCTATTGACAGATCTCTTGTTGAGCCACCCACCCCTACCTCCCTAATGACAGATCTCTTGTTGAGCCACCCACCCCTGGCTCCCTACTGACAGATCTCCTGGTGATCACCCACCCCTGGCTCCCTACTGACAGATAATTCAGGGTACCTCCTCTCCATGATTTGTTTAATGTCTGGATCATAAAGTCACTATCTCACTCATTTGTTTGTCTACAACAAGCATATGACTAGTGTTTTAGGTGGCAAGCTAGCCTGGAAAAATAGTTTCATCTATTTAATTAAAATACATTAAAATATACTAATTAGTGGTTATTGGGTAGCACTTGAATATAAAACCTTCCAAAGCACAAGGCCAGGAGAATTCAGCTGACATTCAAAACTTCACTAATAGTATGAATATTTTCTATACTGCAACGAGAGCGATGAAACTTAGGATGTCCTATCATTTTTCCTGCCGATCATCCAGAAGTACATCTATTGATTTGGGATGAGCAAATTGAGCGTGGTTTAGCAGCTGGATCCTTAAATGCTCATTTAGACTTTAGAGAATGGTTTGGATTCTTAGAGGCAGGAGAGCTGTGATCTGTAAATGTGTAAAATGCTTCAGACAATAAGGAAAGGGTCTCATACCCAGCCCAGCAGTTTTACCTGAGAATTGCGTTAGAGATGCAGGATTAATAAATTGTACCATGGTGATCCAATCTATCGTACAGGAAAGGTCAAAGGTTGGATTTGTCTGTTCACATGTGTAGTATATGGAGCAGTTTATTTGGAGCTGGTGACACCTCTATCCATGGCAAAGTTTTTACAAGCTCTACTGCAATTTGTAGCGCAACTTGCTGTCATATAGTGATAATGGGACAAACTTTGCGGGAGCTGACATTTTCAAAAGATAGATTAGGGTGAAGTTGTTATGCCCCCTAGTGAGTTCTGCTAGTCAGAAGACTTGTCGAGGATAGTTGACATTTGGATACCAGCACAAAATTTTGTACAAACTATCTCTACCATGACCTTGTTTAAAAAACCATGAGACACAACTCATATCACCCCATGAGGAGAAGAGGGGGTCAAAAGACATCGGATAGCTTTTTTTTTTTAATGTAATTTTTTTTAACAAAAATTACTAAAACAAATAATGTACAGTATAAAATTATCCACAGCAGAGTTTCCGAATGAAATTTAGCCACAGAAGCCTTTTATATTTTGTACAACATAATGGACCCCCTTAGATATTTTTAGCATAGCAAATATATTTGTTTTTCTAGGTTCAAGGTCAAATACTCTTTGACTGAAAGTTATATTATTCCAAGGGGTAGGCAATTACACAATTTATCCCCTGTCATGTCCCATAAACAAATGAAGCCAATCTGTACATGTGCTTGCTAGGAAAAAAAAAGAAGTTTTTACTCTTAATTAAATGATTCCTTTATGTATGGTACCAGATTCTTTATTATTATTATTATTATTAAAAAGTACATAAAAGTCAACATCCATTTTAATGATTAGTGTGTGATATTTTGCTCATATTTGCATGTGTGTAGCCACATCAAGTCATTTGAATACCTAGTTCTGGTTGTGATGAGAATCCTGTTTCACTCAAATACGTGCTGGGGAATGGAAGAATGGCTACAGTGCTTCGATTACCCGTCAAAACAACTCGGGTTATTCTTCGCGTAAATAACCCCAAATATCAATAAGAAAATGTTCTTTAATTTACTATCAGAGGTAATATCGATCTATGTCAGAATACCTGGCTGGTTTATCCTGTATGAATGGGTTTTTAATGCCAGGATGGAAAATATTGATTAATAGACATATGTAAACTGTCAAGATGATCTGCAATGTTGCTGCGAATTTCTTCAAGTTCAATCAAGTATCTTTCAAGAAAGCCCCTAAGTGTTGGTAAATACTACAAATTATTTTGCTCTGAGCCGAGATCCAAAATTGCAACTTATGAGACTACAAAAATATTTTATAAGAAATTGTGTTCATCAATGTTTGTGTTAGACCATACAAATTACGCACAAAAAGAGGTTCCAGACAAAGAATGGTTGTCAAATCCAGTACTCATTTCTTAAATACGTACAGTAAATTTCTTTTCAATGATAGCAAGAAAAAACTCTTTCTCCTTCTTGTAAGAGCGTTATAAATTTGAGAACAGGTACTTGTATTATACTACTATACTATATAATACCATCCTCGCCATGATGAAACCCTTGGAGCCAACCTATTCCCTAGGACATGAATTGGGACATTCTCATGCAAGAATATTTGGATGAATAAGAAGAATGACATAGCAGATTTTTCACCAAGATAAAACTCCCCAGGAACTCTCACCATTGAACTTTTAAACTATACCACAACCATTGAATCTAGCCCTACAGATAACAAGGTGAACTGATTCAGCACCGTAAAAAATATCAGCTGGAAACTCAACCCATCACCCAGCATGTTTGACTGAATAACACGAAGGGAGAGATCATATCCTCTCCAAAGCCCCCTATGACCTAGGGGGGGGAGGGCCTTTTGAAACCTCCACTACTGAGAAATATATTAAACAGACCAGCACAGCAGACTTATCAAGCGCGGAAGATTGGATAAGTTACCAGCCCGATATGTTGAATGATGAATTGTGATGATTTAAAACAAATTAGTAAATGGTTCATTTTTTATTTGGCATATTAGTAATTTTACAGTGTTCTTTCTATTGGTTGAAGTTTAAAGTAACAATGTTGAGGATTATCCTCAAGGTGGGAGGATGTAAAGACACAGAATTGCTGCTTTCTTTGCTAACCATTTTCTACACAAATGTTGATTCTCTTAAAAGACAGTTTTTGTTTTGGTTCGGTTGTGAAAAATTAAAGTCGTGGAAATTTATTTAACTTATGGACACTAAAACTTGTGATCATGGTTTATTTGAATCTAAGTTTCATAATATTATTCTACTGTAAATAAACCATTCCTGAGTTATAAGAACATTAGATATGTTCTATTCTGAAACATAATTACAGTAATAAAAATTTTAATTAGCCCTGGACCAATCAGCAGATAGTGTAGAGGCCTTGCTACAAATCCAAAAAGCTTAGCTATAATAATAAATTATTATCAGTACTACTGGTATTATTATTTAATTCATACCTAATGATGCTGTTCCTTTATGGAGTAGGCAAGAAATTGTGCATATTGCTAAAAAAAATCTCCATGCTTAATCCATCCTCACTAACTTTCTCCACACTTTTTTATCCTTACATACTTCCTTCGCTTCAACAACATCCATAAACCGAGTCATACACGCTCTTTTATTCTTAAAACTCATAATGTTTCCCTTGTTCACACATTCGTCTACAACATGTTGTTACATTTTACACGGCCTACCTCTTCCTTTTGACCCACACACTCTACCTTCATATATTTGCTTCGTCTCTCGATCCACACTCATCCTCTCAACATGCCCAAGCCAACTTTACATGCTTCATTACCGACTCTGTCCATACGAGTTTTTCCACACATATCTTAAGATATGTCATTCCAACTGCACCCACCTTGCTCTTGTGTTTCTCCTGACAAACCCACGCTTCATATCCATAAAACAATATTGGTATTAACACACTTTTATTGATATACCACCATATTTGACTTTCGATACTACTTCATTCTTTGCAATAATCCACATACATACAACTACTCTGAGATGCATTCACCCGTCTGTTGATTTACCCAATTATCCTGCCATTTTTTTATAGAGCATTCTGCCCAGATACACAAAGTTATTCATTAGTTTTAACATTTTTTCACTTATACTAGGCTAACAATATATAATGATGATGATAATAAAAATCATCATCATCATCACAAAGTGTTATTACCAAACTAGCACAGATCTATTCAGAGGCTCAAAATTCAACTTGGTTGTGGCTTTATGCTTCCAATAGTATAAATACATTGTGTATGGCAGCATAGACACACAATCGAGCCACTGGTGGCTGTGATATCAACTATAGCTTTTAGTAGTCGATGATATACACACCTCCATCACAGACTCTGCCTTAAAATATAAGTGAATGATGACCCTGAGCACCGGACAATCCCTGGATAGCTCAATAGTAGAGCAATGGCGTGCTAAGCCAAAAGTCCCGGGTTCGATTACTATGTCCAATTGTCATTGTTCAGATGTTCTGTGACATCATAATCACACTCGCCTCAGTTCCCCTGCTGCGCAAGTGAGGTGCGCAGTTGGGTCAACTGCGTTCTTTCAGACTCAGGGACTTGACTTTTGAACACACTACATAGAGGTTCAACGGAGATATCGTGGAAAACAAAAGTGATATTGTCAGGTGTTCGACAAGTCTACTCATATGTATCTGGGTGGCATGACAAGTCAAAACCTCAAAACATGGGAGATTAGAGCAAATTAAAGTGCGTGTACATATTTGGTTATATTCAGTAATAACCTACAAAAAGGAACGTGTCTGTCTTGTAAACTGTTAGAAACCATCTACAGACGTCAATCAACAAACTAAGCAGTCGTATCAAAAGCCACAAAGTGGGCCGTTGCACTAATATAGTTAACTACCTTGTAACAGATGCACTGGCTGCTATTATAAAAGTAAACGATCGATGGCGCTCAAAAATTACGATTAAGCTGTAATGAAATTACAAATAATGCTGGTCACAGATAACTAAGAATATACCTAACAGTTTTTTTTATGTTATGCATGCTACGGCAAACAATTTGATAGCTAATATTTTAATAACAAAGCAAATTTGCCAATAAACTGTTGTTAAACAGTTGCTAAATTGATTAATGAGTGGTATTTAGAAACAGGAGAATTTGTTTCAATTTTCATGTAATATATAACACATTTCAGAAGGAGTTGATTAATTATTCTTGAAGAAACTGCTATTAATTGATTATTATGATTGATAATTTCTTCAGGTATGGCTAAATAAAATAGTAGAAAACATTAGATCATATAAAGTGAGGTAGAACTATTTAGAAAACTCTTTATCAGTCATATATAACCTATTTGCTGTCCAATATATGTCATTACTATTCAGAAAAGTTCTGCTGCCTGGTCAAAATGATTTGTAGCTTCGATAGCTTAGAGGTTTGGTTGGGAAGATTTATTTTTTTATGTTAGCACACACAATTTGGTTTTTGCATAAAGTACATCTGTTATACTGGATTATTAAATAGGAATAGATTGAAATGTATTGGGATGATTAATGTTAATTTGTATATTGTGTTTGTTTTTGAATAAAGTTGTGAAATAGAACATTAATCTATTTGACATGTTTCATGTATCTAACTATAGTCTAAAATATTTTAGCTGGTAAAATATGAATGGACCATAATTGGGCAACTTAGAGCACAGCTATGTACCAAAAGCTCCTTTTCAAAAAAAATATTATATAATATATATATTAAGATGTTTTTGTAGCATTTTACTTTTAAAACATTTATATTTTCAAAACAAAATTTATTTTGTTGGAACCGTATTGGTATAAAACACATGGATAGTAATGTAAATAAATTGGACCATTGTTAGGGGAATTTATGGTACTCAACAAATTTTGTTATAAAAATCTTAGCACAGTTTACATTTATTCATGCAATTATGCATCTGCACCTCAAGATAAATTAAATGAGCATGTCTATATATGTATAGAATCACAGATAATTAAGATAAACTGCACTTTACAGGTAGCCTTATTGACCATAAGGTTCACAGTGAAGCACTGTCGCCATATAGTTTTAACATTGGTGTTTTAAATTAATTGATGAGTAACATGTTGTAACTAAATACAAAGTCAAATTTGTTAGATGAAGTATGTACTAAAACAAAACTATTTTTAGTAGTATTTGATTAGTGGACCAATCATATGAAGGAAACAATATGATATTCTTGTGGAAGTTGATGAATAGTTTGACTAAAACACATTCATTCAACAAAGTAATAAGCACACACTTTAGGTATATGATTATCATCTTTAGAAAGAAAGAAAAAAGCTATTTTTTTTCAATGACAGAATTATTTTTCAATAATTTATGAAAATAAATAACCATTGGCTTTGAAAAACAACTTTCTATACACACAACTAGATAGTCATTGAGACTTAAAATAATCAGGTCAAATTGGGGGTTGTCTGAGCTCTGAAACCCGACTGGAGTGTTCTAAACCCATATTGCAGTACAGGTCTTATGGAGTGTTCTACTCTTATATTGGAGTACTGGTCTTATGGAGTGTTCTACTCTTATATTGCAGTACTGGTCTTATGGAGTGTTCTACTATTATATTGGAGTACAGGTCTTATGGAGTGTTCTACTATTATATTTGCAGTACTGGTCTTATGGAGTGTTCTACTCTTATATTGCAGTACTGGTCTTATGGAGTGTTCTACTCTTATATTGCAGTACAGGTCTTCTGGAGTGTTCTACTCTTATATTGCAGTACAGGTCTTATGGAGTGTTCTACTCTTATATTGGAGTACAGGTCTTATGGAGTGTTCTACTCTTATATTGCAGTACTGGTCTTATGGAGTGTTCTACTCTTATATTGGAGTACAGGTCTTATGGAGTGTTCTACTCTTATATTAAAGTACAGGTCTTATGGAGTGTTCTACTCTTATATTGCAGTACAAGTCTTATGGAGTGTTCTACTCTTATATTGCAGTACTGGTCTTATGGAGTGTTCTACTCTTATATTGCAGTACAGGTCTTATGGAGTGTTCTACTCTTATATTACAGTACTGGTCTTATGGAGTGTTCTACTCTTATATTGCAGTACAGGTCTTATGGAGTGTTCTACTCTTATATTACAGTACTGGTCTTATGGAGTGTTCTACTCTTATATTACAGTACTGGTCTTATGGAGTGTATTGTTAGCAGAGTTGAGGCTTGTTTTATTTACAAGTAGAGAAACCTAAGGGCACAAACAAAGACGAAAACAAGATGTAATTTAAGTACATCAGTAAGATGGATTATTTATAACATCCTGTTTACTGTTGGAGCAAATAATGAAATGTTCAGCAACAGCTGTGATCACTAATTGTCTGACATCAATGGGAAGGTACTAACACTATTCATTGTTATTGGAACTTCCTGCTTCAGTTAGAAACTAAACAATAACCATCGGAAATAAAAACTCTTCATATGACCTTAAATAATGTATCGATATATAATATAATAATACATTATTTATCATTTCATCTTATTTTCAATATGTAACTTTAACTATTGTGTTATATAACATGCATTGAGTGATGAACACCTTATTTTCAACATTACACAATAATAAATATTTTAATTTGGCCATTTTCTATACACACTTCTTGAGCATATTTAGTGAAACCACAACGATATAAAATTATTCTGAAGACATTAACATTCTGACAAATATTCAAAACTTTCCAAATGTACATGTTTTCACTAAACAATTCAGCACATTAGAAAATCTAATTTACTAAAATTGGGACACTATACCTAATTTTATATCTAAGAAAATAATACCTTCCCCTTTACAATATACTATATTACAGGCAGGAATAAAAGAGTTAAGAATCAATGTTAACAAGTTGGACAGGAAGATATATTAATTTGTTTAGGCACTGGATGGTGTGATTATGATTATTACTATAAAACATATTTAACACGAGCGACAGTTGTGTTCCAAAAGTTGATCGATTTTTGTTTATCACAAGACCAAATAAGGTACAAAGCAGGTTTTATAGGGCATCACGTGTTTTTCAACCTCCCGTTGCTTTCAGTTAAGTTGGTAGAAGTTGCATTGAAGTTGGTGCCGTTATTTCCACCAAGAGAATCTGTAGCTGTCATGGCTGCTTGACGAATACCAACTTCCAGGAGCTGCTGGTATGTTGGTTTCATTAACTGCGGACAATCAAGATAACATTAAACAGTAAAAAAAACCAGGAATGCTGTGGTTACACATCTACATACATATACTACTCTTAAGGAGTGTCCTCTTTTATTAACTATGTATAAAAACAGACAACTTTTATGTGAAACCTGTTTCTATTCAATATCTATTTACAAATACAAGCAGATAATTTGGGGCGCACACACTCACCACAGTGTTCTTTTTTAAAAGTTTTCAACCGTTTTTCTTGAAAATTATGCATGATATGAAAAATATAACATAAAATAACATAAGTTGTGTTGCTTTAAATTGGTACAGCAGCTTGACGACGAATTTGAGGTGAATGTGAACACATCAGACCAAAGTACAACATTTTCCCCACATGCTACCACCTCATCCAGTGGTCATCTTGAATTTTATAGCAGCCATCTTGAAATAAATATATATATATATATATATATCACCAATATCTCGGCTTCTAAAGCACTTTGGATCGCAATCTTGGTGTGTGAATATACATTTTGGGGTTTAGGGAATACAAATAGAAAGTTTTTAAATGTGTCAGATGAGTCATTTTTCAAAATATAATATTTTACTGGTGTACCTGTGTATCATTAGAGAAACTATTCACCAATTTCTTGTTTTGAAAACTATACATATACTAAATAAATAATTAAATACATACATTTTTATACATTTTTATATGAAAAATGGCATATTAAACATTTACATGTGCAGAGTTCTGTCTTTGTGTATGCACATTCCCTTTGGCTCTTACAATTACATTTCACCGATTCACTAAAATCCTTTGAGGCAACAGGTAGCATGTTCTACACAGGAACCCAGGATACCCTGTCTCCATTCAGAGTGTATCCCCAGCGTTCTGGCAGACCATATTCCTGCTTGTTGTGCTGCTGTAATGCCTCCCTAGTTGGGAGTTGGGAGAAGTTTCAGCATTGCCTGACTCTTCTGGCCTTATCATATAAGATAACAGTGAGTCACTCTAGCAGTTTGAAATCTCAAGTTTTGTGTTAGTGTGTAGGCACATGTGTCGTGTCAAAACGTCTTGCTTCGTCAGAGAAATGCAGTGTGGTATCAAATCCCGTGAAACTGTGGAAGACAGGGAGGGCCAGCTTCTCGTAGATAGCATTGATGTGATGATAAGTGAATATTTTGTCTGTTCCAAAAGCAACCCAAATATTCACATCTTGACACAAGGTCATCAGATAATGGAATTTGCCGAGGAGGATCCCCCCTACATCCGTGTCAATAGTACACACCATGCAGTTAGTGCATCCTGTAAGTGGTGTCCGCCTCCTCGTGATCACAACCAGAAGGAAAGGTAACATTGAAATGGAAACCTTTGTAGCTTGCAATTTCTTTGTGTATTGACTTGGCTGTTTTAGCTAATATCATCTTTGTAATCACACGCCATGGCTTGCCACAGCATTTCCCGAAAATATTCACAACTAATGAAGGCATCCATTTCCATGACAAAACAACAGGCCATTTTGGCAATAGCCCCACGCCGAGGTCGTTTATTCCCAGATGTGTAGCTTCCTGAACATGACATGACAAGATTTAGGCCATGTACTACGGTTTTGGACCAGTTTATCTGCAGCCATGTTTCCTCCAAAATTAAGTTTCACCGGCAATTACTGCAAACTTCTGAACTCAGCGATGTTGTTCAAGAAGGACTGGTATGGTCCTGTTTTGTCCCCAATTCCTTGTACATTGTGTGGCCGTTTCAAATGTTCTGTAGTTATATCTTAATCTCAATCCATCTTGTATTACAATTCAACATGAAACAAAATGGATAAACATTTTAAAAGTTTTTGTAAAAGGTACACAATTGCACAAGTAGCATCATTGTTTGTAACATGTTGTATTCCCTGACTCTGAAAATGTACATTTACACACCAAGATTGAAATCTCAATTGCTTTAAAAGCCGAGATATTGATAATATACTTATATTTCAAGATGGCTACCAGAGGAAGTGGTTCCTATAAAACAAAATGAAAGCTATGAACCCCAAGTAACACGTAGAAAACATTTGGTGCTTTTGTCCGGTGTGTCCACATTTTCATGCTAATGGATTGCAATCAAATTGAATCAAAATAATCGCAAGCCAAGCTAAAGAGCTCAACAAACCCTCCTTAGCCTCGCTGCAAACAATGGCCAATGTACTCTAAAGAGCTCAACAAACCCTCCTTAGCCTCGCTGCAAACAATGGCCAATGTACTCTAAAGAGCTCAACAAACCCTCCCTAGCCTTCGCTGCAAACAATGGCCAGTGTACTCTAAAGAGCTCAACAATCCCTCCCTAGCCTCGCTGCAAACAATGGCCAGTGTACTCAACTTTCTATAACCCAGGATCTACTGTTCACATTTAGCAAGATTCAATATCACAATTATTATTTATTAAGATAAATTTAGTATATTTTAAATAATTACATGAAATAAATATGTATATTTATAAAATAATAGTATTATAACCAGCATTAAATTAAGCAATAGTTAAATAAATAAGTAGTTATGACTATGCATTCTAGGTACATGTACCAGCCTTTTAGAGAATACACAGGTGGAGTGAGGGAACAAGGGATACTTTAACTGTAGTAAACAGTGATTCTGTGTTTCTTGATCATCAAGGATGTATGGAGCTTTAACCTTGTTCTTTTAAATATATCCTTTTTGTAGCATACATTAGTGACATATTATTATTATTATTATTAGCACTTACACTAATGTGTAATGGTAGGGTGACTGTGAGATGAAATGGAGGACCTACAGCTTAACGTGGAATCCGAACCCCGGTGGAGGCCTGGCATTCCCCACATTCACAAGTTGTGAATAATACGCGTCTTGTGAGAGGTGAAGGAAGGGTTTTAGCAATCAGATAAATCTGTGCCGAGACCTAGGATTGAGCCCTGGACCCTCAACACAGAAGTCTGACAGACACTTTACCCCTAGAGTGCCAAGTCACCTATATTGAAGTACTAGTCACTGTGATTTTATATAACCACTAGCTGACCCCGCAAACGTTGTTTTGCCATATAAATAATTTTTAAGTAATTTCTAGTGTAGACAAAAAATAGCTTACCTATTGTAAGTGTGCAAGAAATGCTGGGTCAGAAGTGACACCTGTAGACAACTGGCGGGGATAACTAATTAAATGACGATTGATCAGTTATCGACCGGGGATGAAAAATGATTAAATTACTAAAATGGCTATTAAAAAATAGGGGTTGGTGATAAAAGGGTAAAAATTTAGGGTTGTATGTATTTTTTAATGCGACATAAAAAAAAAAATAAAGATATTAAAAAAATGTCTAAAAATTATAGAAAAATGTTAAGGGTGGACAACCCTTATCACTAAGGGGTATGAAAAATAGATGTTGGCCGATTCTCAGACCTACTCAATATGCTCACAAAATTTCATGAGAATCAGTCAAGCTGTTTCGGAGGAGTACGGGAACGAACATTGTGACACGAGAATTTTATATATAAGATACAGCAAAGAATCCCAAAAGAAAGAAGTGTAATTTCAACAATTAAAAATGATTTAGCAGAAAAGACTAATCAAAATATCTTTTTAGATAATTTATATACAGCAAAAGCTATGTATAAATGACTTTGCAATGAACCAATGGCATGGTGATAGACTATAAATAGGAGAAAATATCCTCTTATTAGTCACAGTTCACGGATATAAATAGTTTTTGGAGCATAACTTCTCCAATTTGGAGGCGTGTTTGAAGTGCGTTATGATTTAATAACTAATTTTAATTGTAATATGAGCTAGATAATCCACCTTATTCCCTTACACCAAGACCTGATGGATGTTTAACCATTTTACCTTTACTCTTTTTATGTGTTTAAGCATTGCGTATTGGTACCTGTGTGTGTGATATACAAATTTAACTAGAATAGCTAATGAAACCGGTTATGTCTTCTTTATTCAGTCAGGAATGTACTCTTACTATTCTTACCTAAATGTCTGATTATGTGGGTATTGTGATGATCTGCAATGTGTTGTGTTTTGATTCTTGTTTGTTGAGAGAGTGGGCGCTGGAATGGTGCATGGAGGGGATACGGTGAGAAAATAGGTTCACAACGAGGGGTGGAGTGGGAGAGAAGTGAGCAGCCCGAATGACACTTGGGCGCTGAGAAGGAGAAAGGATGTGAGTGAGTGTACGAAGATTGAAGTTTTTGCTTGCAAGTTGAGATCAGATATCGAGATATATTTCAAACTGGTCATCATTGTACAAATTGGTTCCGCCAGTGAGGACTGATGTGTCTACCTTCCTCACTGGTTGCGCTTATTACTATTAGTCTTAAAATGTACACAACAAAAAATACCCTCCCCTCATATTCTAGATGCATTATCTTACATATTTCTTTTATTTCCAAAGAACAGAAATATTTGTTACTAATTTTATTTAAACAATTTGATGTTTTTTGGGTAAAGTTCTAGTGCTGTCACCTAGGTGATAGTCTTGTCATATTGCAACCGAGACCGGTGGCTCACTTGGTAAAAGAGTTGCATTTGTAGTTAGGATGAGGGTCACCAGATCACACTAGTAGTTTTGTGGGACAGTTTCTTTGGACTTTGCATTTAGCCTCGGTGGCTCACTTGGTGAAATTATTTTCCTGTATTTAGAGATACTGTCACTAGATCTCACTAGTGGTTACGTGTAACACAATGAGTGAATGATAAACATCGGTACGTACACATTTGTCTGTGTTTTGTACATAGTTCTCAAGTCAGAATATGTTATTAGGCTATAAAGATGATATGGACAAGTCAAAAAAGAGAGAAGAATGATATAGGGGGAGGGGGAGGGGGAGTTTTCCAGGATAGTATACAGGTAGGGGGAAATCACAAATGTTCGAGAACCACTTTTCGATCGGTACCATGTTTAAATATTTCCTGAGAAAGAATCCTTTGAACCTCCTGGCCAATCGTGGTTAAGGGTTAAAAAAAAGTTTGTAGCTACTAGACATAAACAGTTGTATCAGTTATTTAAAAAATTAAAATGTTATTTTATTTAGATATAATTAACTTTTGTTTTAGTTTTTAGTTGTGAAATTAATGGGATATTCTAGACATATTTTTTAATTCCCTGAATTTTCCTTATTTTAAGTTAAATTCCCTGACATTTCCCTGTCATCCAAAAATTCCTCGACTTTTCCAGGTTTTCCCTGATTATAGCCACCACGAGTACAGCATACCTATTAATTTGATCAGAATACACCACTGTATTTTAGTAGGACCACACATATATTTACACTACGAGCGTAGTTTGGTAGCTTTGTGCCAACTCCTCTCCCCTTTATACAAACAACTTTTTCAAATGTTTGTTCTTGTATTTTCGGGCACCGATTTACATTTATTTCTTTAGTAAAGCCTAAAATACTATGTTTATTTTTGAGAAGAAGCTTTTTCCCTGCTTTCAAGACTTGGGACAGTTTGTTGTTTAGAGTTTGTTTTATTTTGTTCGAATGTTACTAACACGCATATTCTTATTTTGTTATGGCTTGTTTGACGAAAAAATGTGTTTTTTGTGTTGAATATATTTTTTATCACTAAGCTAAGCTTTATTTCCTCACCTCAACTAGTTTAACCATACAATTTATATTTTTGACTATCTACCGTAATTATCTTGCTTTTAGTTTGTTCATGTTTAGCTTTCTTACAAACGGTAAATAAACCTAGGTCATCTGTTGCACAGGGTGCCAAGTCACCAGGGGTGGCATTCAGCCATTTAAAAAACATTCTACACTGTGTTTAGAGTGGGTACAGTTCTGTCTCTGATAAAGATGGCAGGCAAGACTAACTGGTGAAACCTCAGTCTCCCCCCCACTAAGTGTAAAGAACAGGATTATCCTTATGCATCCTTTTGTTTGCTATTATTACTTTCCAGGATGAGGGGTTAGTAGGAAATATGATAATTATTACAATTATGGAAATGTGTGTTCAAACACTTATAAGGAAGTCTCATTTGTACCATCATGATGAATGTGATTTAAACATATCAATTAGTTTATTGAGCACTTTTTAATCAGAATATAAGGTTTTGTTAGAAAAAGGTAATGCTGAAAATTTAACATTATTAATGGAACAAACAACAATTTTGCAGAACAATCAGGAACTAATAATTTACCTATTTAAAAGTTGGGGGACTACAATGAAGGTAGGTACCCCCTCCCCTTTTTCACACGGTAAGAATATCATTTGTGGGCCTATCAAAAAAAAACAAAAAAAACTTTTATCATAAAAACATGAATTTTACAAGTGTGGAGGAACTTCAACAACAATCTTTTGTCAGACAACTTTGTCCTCTGTTCTGTTGTAAGGAGGGTGTAGAGGGTTGGCTAGGGGCTAAGTACACAGTCCCTTCTCTCATCAATAGCGGCTAGGGACTAAGTACACAGTCCCTTCTCTCATCAATAGCAGGGAGGTGGAGGGGGGTCAGTGAGTGAGAAGCTGTGTTGCAGCAGTAGTGAGTAGGGAGGAATTATCTTTGCAAGGTCATTCACAACCAACTAGTAAACACAAGTCTGAACCAAGAAAGAAAGATCTAACAAGTTAAAACTGGGGAAGATTCAAGGGAAGTTATTGAATGTTCCAAAACTACGTGCGTGCGTATTCAGAACTCATCTTTATTTTAATACTTATATTTATTCATCAGTTTATACTTATTCAATTATTTTAAAATTAATTATGCTTATTTAGATTCTGACAAATTTCAAAATTTTATTATCTTTTTGTTGTTCTAAAATATATTTGCCACAAAAAATGCCTATGTAAATAAAACTATGACAAACTTACACAATGAGAAAAGTGGCATCAATTTAGCTGAAACTATATTTAAAAAGTGGTAGGATCACCGATAGTGAGTAATATTTCAATTAACTCCAAACTTTTCCTTTAGACCTGTATACGCAAACCTACTATTCTGAACATCATAAAAATGAGCCACATGAACAGTTGTTTCTTAGTTCTATTAATAGAGTAGAACCTTCATAGTGTGAATGCACCTTAAGTTAAATAGGCCAAAATAATGATGTATGAAATGTAGAAAACAAGAAGCAAAGCTATTTAGAACTAACATTTGAGAGAGCTTTTATTGTTTAGGAAAACTAAGAGATTTTGCAGCTAAAAACATTAATCAACATTAGCGCAAAAACAAGGGGTGATTATTTAAATTAGCGATTTCTTACTATTATCAATTAGTGATTAGATTTTTTATTGAAATATTAAACAGCCTATTGTTTTGCGTTTTAATCATCCCATTGATAAAAAAAAGTATAGTTAAAAAACTATTATTGTACTGTACCTTATTATATTGTATTCTATTTGTCTTGCTAATCCAAACCATCCTCGGTCCCAATTAGTTTGAATTATCAAGATTCTACTGTACATATTATTTTTGTGATATTTAAAATTAAATAAACCAAATGATCGGCCTTATCGACAACACATAGTTGATTGGGCCAGCCCTAATATGAATAAAACAAACATTTCAAAAAATTAACCATAAAAATGATTAAAAAAAACTCTTGACACATGAGTCAAAGTTAAATGACAATCTTTCTGATAATAAATAATAGTTTCCATTCAACATTTTGAAATCATTTTTATTTTCTAGCAAGCAAGTGATGTTAAAGATGCTGTACCTATCTTCAGCCAGGAGGGAAAGGTGACTGGGTGTTCGAGAGAGGGATGTTTGTAAAGTCAGCTTGTACGCCTATGCCTGGTCAACAACACCTATAATAATATACAGTACACAACACATAGTAAGAGCATTATTTGAATGAGGTGGCCCAATGGCTAGATAATTTTATAGTAAAGGAAATTGATAAAACTAAAGTAAAAGGTGAAATAAACTACTAAGAATAAATATGATGAAGAAAGCCCTTCTAGGGAAAGAGGAAAAATGTGGGAAGAGTCCAATGCACAAAGATGACATCTTCCTTTCTATTGTCTTCTATAGTAGAAGTAGTCACACACACATTTTAACACAAATATCATAATATTTCGGCGTTGTTGCCTTTATCAAACACAAAGAATAAAGAAGAAAGTGCAAATAACACAAACAATGGATTACTCATTTTTAATCTAAAGAAAAACTGTTAAAAACACATTGTGCCAACTGTTTTTGGGAGTAAAGATAAATTTCTTTGCTATGGTTAGTATTTATATAGTCCTCTATAGCATATTAAAAAACTAATAACAATACTAATAATAAAAATAATAATTTATAATGGTAATAATAATAATGTTAATTTGAAAAATGTTTAATCTTCTAGAAAGAAATACACAATCTTCTGTTGAGGCCTGGTGGTAATCTTGATTTGGTAATCCATTGGTGGGCCAGTCCCACTCTCTAAGTTGAGAACTTTTGCACTGTAGTTGGTATATTAAATAACAATTAACTTGATATACCAACTACAGTGCAAATCATGTGATGCAGAATATATAGGCCTCACTACAGGTTCTCTCGGACAGCGAATGAACAATTGAACAATCATCGTTTTTGACACAAACCACAAAGATCCGGACAAGCCGGTACCCACAACCAGGACTTTCAAACCTGCTACACCACCAAAATATTAAGAGTATTTCCCAAACAGTGCAAAAGTTCTCAACTTAGAGAGTGGGACTGGCCCACCAATGGATTACCAAATAAAGATTAACTTTTTCATTTTTTTAATAGGCCTATATAAATACAAACTATAGCCAAGAAATTTATCTCTACTCCCGAAAACAGTTGGCACAATTTGTTTCTAACAGTTTTTCTTTAAATTCAAAATGGTGTAATCAAGTGTTATTTGTACTTTCTTCTTTATTCTTTGTGTTTGATGAAGGCAACAATACCGAAATATTATGATATTTGTGTTAAAATGTGTGTGTGACTACTTCTACTATAGAAGACAATAGAAAGGAAGATGTCACCTTTGTGCATTGGACTCTTCCCACATTTTTCCTCTTTCCCTAGAAGGGCTTTCTTCATCATATTTATTCTTAGTAGTTTATTTCANGAAGGGCTTTCTTCATCATATTTAATCTTAATAGTTTATTTTTCCTTTTTGTTTAGATTTATCAATTTCCTTTATTATAAAATTGAATGTTTTGTAATTTTGCTTAACCCTATTGTTTATTTTAGTTTTTTCTTTCAAGAAGTTATATCCAACATGTCACGAGTTAGTTCCAAAAGTACATGACAGGTGGAGGGAATGTGTGGTTAAATGTTCAATGGTAGGAATGTAAAATGTCAACTATGTTGATATTTGTCCAGTCACAATAATGTGGTGTGTGAAGTGCATCTTTGGAAACAATTACAGATTCACTGGTTGTTTATTATTTTCAAAGAGTGGAATAATATTCAGATGAACTAGATAGATAGATTCCTTTCCTGATTGAATAACTACTATAAAGTTATGTTTTATAAATGTTAACTGTATCCAAACATAAGTATTTGCCTTCCTTTCAGACTCGCCAACTTTCACGATGAGCTCACTGACTGGATTTACTCATTTCTCATTTTTGTATGGGAAGTCAAAACCAAAATTTACAAAATCATTAACTTACCTCACCCAGCTTCGAATACCACAAGTACCTAACAATGTGTTCTCACAAAAGCTAATACATTTATTCTTACTTTTATAGCCCACATTTTAAAATTTCTGTTGTAGTATGGCATCCTTGGTAAACAATAGAAAATGATCCACCAGTTGTGTGTCCAATCAAAGTTCATAGGGAATGTTGCCATTTTCGTTAACAAGATGGACAGCCTCCAATCTAACACTTTCACACAAATATCTTCCGCTTGCACTATTGTGTGCACTATATATCCTGCTCAGTCCATTTTTTATGTCTTTATTAACATCCTACAATCCATGGTTGGTGCAAAATATCAAATCCAATGTCAATTATCACTCTTTATAGATATTCATTAAGATTTTTCTTTGCTTCACTTTTTCTTGCTATTATTATTATTAGCACCCCCCGTCTTACTACCCGTCCGGGTTATATGCACTTACGCTAATGTGTAGTGGTAGGGTGATTGTGAGATGAAATGAAGGACCTACAGTTTAACGTGGGATCCGAACCACGGTCGTGGGATCCGAACCACGGTGGAGGCCTGGCATTCCCCACATTCACAAGATGTCTTGTCAGAGGTGAAGGAAGGGTTTGGTTCTAGCTATTGAGTGAGCAGTTGGATAAAGCAAGTAACTATCATTGCTTGAATAGCACAAAATATGAATCTCAGCCAATTCATGTAGCTATTGTTGGACCAAATCTCCAGGTTTATATTACTTAGTTTACTGCAGTAGAATGATGCCCTATACTGCTTCCTTAAAAGGAAATTCATAGAATATAAAAATCGTTAGCACTTGGAACTGGAATATTTGATTCTTGATAAAATATTTACATTATTTGTTTTGATATCTCACAAGAGTTGTACAGTCTTATGTGTGATACTCAATACAATGATAATTAATTGCATTGTTTATAATATGAGGTGGATGCATGTGAAGAAAATTTGTAAAGGATAAGGAATTGGAATCAAGAACAAACAAATAAAGGTTAAAATTTAAAAATTATATTTTGTAAAAAAATGAATCATGATATCTTTATAATAAAATATAATTTGTAAAAGAGAAATAGTTTCTTTTTCTATAATACACTAATGATTTGTAAAAGAGAAATAGTTTCCTTTCTATAATAAACTAATGATTTGTAAAAGAGAAATAGTTTCCTTTCTATAATAATCTAATAATTTGTAAAAGAGAAATAGTTTCCTTTCTATAATAAACTAATGATTTGTAAAAGAGAAATAGTTTCCTTTCTATAATAAACTAATGATTTGTAAAAGAGAAATAGTTTCCTTTCTATAATAAACTAATGATTTGTAAAAGAGAAATAGTTTCCTTTCTATAATAAACTAATGATTTGTAAAAGAGAAATAGTTTCCTTTCTATAATAAACTAATGATTTGTAAAAGAGAAATAGTTTCCTTTCTATAATAAACTAATGATTTGTAAAAGAGAAATAGTTTCCTTTCTATAATAAACTAATGATTTGTAAAAGAGAAATAGTTTCCTTTCTATAATAAACTAATGATTTGTAAAAGAGAAATAGTTTCCTTTCTATAATAAACTAATGATTTGTAAAAGAGAAATAGTTTCCTTTCTATAATAAACTAATGATTTGTAAAAGAGAAATAGTTTCCTTTCTATAATAAACTAATGATTTGTAAAAGAGAAATAGTTTCCTTTCTATAATAAACTAATGATTTGTAAAAGAGAAATAGTTTCCTTTCTATAATAAACTAATGATTTGTAAAAGAGAAATAGTTTCCTTTCTATAATAAACTAATGATTTGTAAAAGAGAAATAGTTTCCTTTCTATAATAAACTAATGATTTGTAAAAGAGAAATAGTTTCCTTTCTATAATAAACTAATGATTTGTAAAAGAGAAATAGTTTCCTTTCTATAATAAACTAATGATTTGTAAAAGAGAAATAGTTTCCTTTCTATAATAAACTAATGATTTGTAAAAGAGAAATAGTTTCCTTTCTATAATAAACTAATGATTTGTAAAAGAGAAATAGTTTCCTTTCTATAATAAACTAATGATTTGTAAAAGAGAAATAGTTTCCTTTCTATAATAAACTAATGATTTGTAAAAGAGAAATAGTTTCCTTTCTATAATAAACTAATGATTTGTAAAAGAGAAATAGTTTCCTTTCTATAATAAACTAATGATTTGTAAAAGAGAAATAGTTTCCTTTCTATAATAAACTAATGATTTGTAAAAGAGAAATAGTTTCCTTTCTATAATAAACTAATGATTTGTAAAAGAGAAATAGTTTCCTTTCTATAATAAACTAATGATTTGTAAAAGAGAAATAGTTTCCTTTCTATAATAAACTAATGATTTGTAAAAGAGAAATAGTTTCCTTTCTATAATAAACTAATGATTTGTAAAAGAGAAATAGTTTCCTTTCTATAATAAACTAATGATTTGTAAAAGAGAAATAGTTTCCTTTCTATAATAAACTAATGATTTGTAAAAGAGAAATAGTTTCCTTTCTATAATAAACTAATGATTTGTAAAAGAGAAATAGTTTCCTTTCTATAATAAACTAATGATTTGTAAAAGAGAAATAGTTTCCTTTCTATAATAAACTAATGATTTGTAAAAGAGAAATAGTTTCCTTTCTATAATAAACTAATGATTTGTAAAAGAGAAATAGTTTCCTTTCTATAATAAACTAATGATTTGTAAAAGAGAAATAGTTTCCTTTCTATAATAAACTAATGATTTGTAAAAGAGAAATAGTTTCCTTTCTATAATAAACTAATGATTTGTAAAAGAGAAATAGTTTCCTTTCTATAATAAACTAATGATTTGTAAAAGAGAAATAGTTTCCTTTTTATAATAAACTAATGATTTGTAAAAGAGAAATAGTTTCCTTTCTATAATAAACTAATTATTTCTAAAAGAGAAATAGTTTCCTTTCTATAATAAACTAATGATTTGTAAAAGAGAAATAGTTTCCTTTCTATAATAAATTAATGATTTGCAAAATGAGGAATCCTTCAATTTCTAAAGTAAACTAATACTATGTTAAAGAGCAATAGTTAGATCTATACATTAAAACTACTGATTTGTAAAACAAGGATTATTACATCTCTATAAGGGGGATTGGGCGGTGACGATCGATTTTCTTTGTCCAATGGCAGCAGTGTAAAGTATGAACTATGTTGTTCTTTTCATTGTAAAAGCCATATTGTGTTAGTTCCTTTTATATGTTTATATTGGATTTGCTGTATGTTCTTCCAAATATAATACAATTACCTCAAAAAGCGAAAAGAGGTTTTCCTTATTGAGTTATATCAATATATATCCACATCCAAGCCCTAAATTAATGAGTGATGCTGCTAGTGTACTTACATTATCCCAAATTAAGTTTGCTAACTCATCCAACTGTGCACCAATCTCCCTCATTTCCCCGCTATACCTGCAATAAAAGCATAACAAGCATTAATCAACTGTTTCGAGAATGTGGCCGAGTCAGTTTAGTAAATTCCTCCATCTTCCTCTTTCAGTTAGCATTAATTGAGGTGTTAGCCGATAATCTAGAAGGCTTGTCTCTTTAAAGTAGGACCATGCAACAATTATTGATGCTACTACTTCCTGAGAAATATTGAAGTTTGTGTAAATATGTGTTAGTGTTTTTACTTTTATTAGTGCTCTATTGTTTTATTAACATTCTATCATTTTAAATTATATATTTGGAAGAAGGTATAGGAAGGGTGGATAGAAACATATAAAAGGGACAAACACAATATGGCATTTTTGTGTTCATCCCTTTTATATGTTTCTATCCACCCATCCTATACCTTCTTCTAAATATAATACAATTACCTCATAAAGTGAAAAGAGGTTTTTCATATAGATATATTTTATATTATAAAATATAGATTGATTTGTGATGGACAGACTGTATCAAAAAATAATATATGTTATTATTAACCTGAGATTTGTACTGTCACTTTCTATTTTTAAGATGGAGATCAACTAAGTCACCGAGCTGAACCCTTTTTATTACAAATATTACACATGCCTTATGAGTGCACAGAGTTAAGGATACATTCAAATTTAAAATATTTACTGATAGCCCCAAATTTTAAAAGTTCTTAGTAAATATTTTAATAACTTGGTTGTATCAGAATATAAATATATTGTAAGTACAATTTGTTCAAGTGGTTTCGAGTGTACCTGATGTATGCCCAGAGAATGAGTGTGATAAGAGCCACGCCCATGGCCATGTTGCAGATATTGGCTACAGAGTAGATTCCAATCAACCCAAAAAGGCCGGACAGAATGTAAAATACCACAGCCAGTGCAAAGAACACAGCGGGTGTCCTTGCAGCCTTGAAAATATTTTTACTTTCGTTGTGACCTCGGAACTGCTCAAATAACTCTTCTAGGTCCTAAAAGAAACAACAATTCCATAATCACTCATGTTTGGAGCAAGAATATCAACATTCTTTACAACGGTTTATGGAAGTGTGTTTGCTAAGCAGATTAACTTCATTTCAGGAAAAATTCACAGCTCAGATGAGCAAACCCAATTTCAAAATTATATATTTTTGGTAGAGAAAATGATAATTTTAAGTAAAGTCATGAACAGAATGGAAAATCAGATAAAAATTCAAGATCAAAAATAGGAAATAAAACACAAATATTATAAAGATACATCATTTTGACAATATCGAAATCATTGAATCATTTTACAGTAATCAAAAGGCTCACACTGTCCAATTTCTCCCTGTATTTCTCGGAGAAGTTGTCTCCGCCCATCTTCCTCTTGCTGCGGAACTGCAGCATGGCCTTGTCCTTGATATGCGTATGCTGTGTCTCGAGCATCTGAGTATTGAGGTAGGGCTTGCCACCCCCACACACCCCCTCCATGAGGTTCACATAGGTCTCCCTGGCAGCCGCAACGGCAGCTAGGTTGTTGGCTTCTGCTGTGGCCTGATAAACACACACACACACACACCGTTGGCTGAACATCACATGTAACCCTGGCATTCAGAATCAGACATACAACCCTGTTCTACAGATCCCAAAATAAGCCATTGTAAATAGTGATATCTACAATGTTCATACAAGACAAAGAGATTTGTCTCAAGTGTTAGTAGTTAATGTACAATTTATTTGAATTTACAATATTTTGCTATCATGTTCTAATAACAAATATCCCTGGATTTTTATTGGCTCTTTCTCTGAAATTGTGTTTCCATGGTAACATGTGGTATACATTCTAAAGAGTACAAGGTGACTTACTAGAGTCTCAACGCTTGTAACCCAAACCGCTTGGCTTTCTAAATATAAGAATTGATATATTTTAAGAACATCAAGAGCATTTAATATATTTAAAAAGATGGTACAAGGAAGGTGGATAGAAACATATAAAAAGAACAAACGAAATATGGCTTTTACAATGAAAATAAAAACACAGTTGATATTTTACATTGCTGCCAATGGACAAAGAAAATTGATAATTACTGCCCAATCCCTTGACCTAGGTTTCATTCTATCATTTTTATTTATTTGAGGTATTTAAAGTACAATTTCTTAATTAACTGATTATGTCAGCACTGTTACAATTATAATTACAGAGGTTCACTATATCTTTTGTGTGCTGTATAAATGGACTAGTATATTGAGTGATACAGTTACAAGTTTTATTACACAGCAACCACATGGTTTTAACAGAACAGGAAGTGTTTACATCACTAGTCAAGATGCAAGTTATAGGCCTAACGCACAGATAACAGGAGTGGAAACATTTGAAACTAATAATACAAATATGACTATGTTGTTATTCATACAAGCACACCACTAATAGATTAACGAATCGACACAACAACCAGTCCCCGGCCGTAAACTCATCATTGTAAATGAGTGAACCCACATTTCACCAGTGATCAAATTTTTCAGGGGACCCTTAGCTCGGTAGATATATACACTCCTGACCAAGCTAATGTATCGGACAACTCCCCCTGCCTCTACTTCCCGACCAAGCTAATGTATCGGACCACACACATTAGAACACCTCCCCCTGCCTCTACTCCCGACCAAGCTAATGTATCGGACAACTCCCCCTGCCTCTACTCCCGACCAAGCTAATGTATCGGACAACTCCCCCTGCCTCTACTCCCGACTAAGCTAATGTATCGGACCACACTCATTAGAACACCTCCCAACCCTCACCTCTCATTGGCTGTTTAGAATTAATACTTATATACAGAGAATTAGTTCAATTCAGTAAAAATAATCTTCATTCACAGTTAAGACCTATTTTAAGATAAGTATTTGTAAATCATTACACTTTCTAACACTACGCTAAGATTCGAGTTTCAAAAATAAAATGTACATTTAGATTGGGGATAGAGTGAAGTCAAACAAAATGTTGACTTTACTTACTGCCAGCATGGATTTAGGTTCTGGAAGTTCATCTCCTTTGTAGATTTCCAAATAAGATTTGAAATATTGTACCAGCTCCTTTGCCTTCACCTTCTGGCCCGCTATTTCCTTTATAACTAAGTTCTCTGAAGCAAGAACCATCGGCACAAATATTTTCAGGTGTTTTTGGAATTCGGGCTCAATGTCTGAAAATAGCCATAAACTTATTATTTCCCTTAAAAACTATGTAACTACTATGATAATATATTTTGTGTTAAACTTGCGTATTTTGAACATGGGGTAAGGTTAGGATACAGAAAGAAGACAATTTTGGGACAAACACCAGCAACAATGTTTGTGAGTCGAGTGATCTTCATGTTTTGAGTCACACTAAAATGTACTGCAACATGTGCTATCCACCGCTTAATAATTTTGAAATTTAAGAAAATAACAAATTACAAAATTCAATTTAGGTCTACTTGACTTCAAATTTTGAGTGGGAGATTTTTAAGGGTTGTCATATTGGTAGAGACATGCAAAAGGTGAGATTATTATTAGGGGAAAAGTGGTTTTATTTTTCTCAAAAAGAGATATTATATGCTGAAAGCAATGTTATTATTTATGTGCATACGAGTCAAATTAGTATTCATTAAATAAACTAGGATAAAGAGTCTATATTTTTTGTTCACATTTTGTATTTAACTATTTATTTATATGTTTGGAGAAAAATCAAATATAAATATGCACAAAAGATTTCACGCTGAGTAGTGTCAAACTCGATATCTCAATGTGATTGATTACCTTTGAGTTTTACATATAGCAATACCAAAATAATCGATTATTAATTTGAATTTATGTTTAGACCCCACAATATTATTACCGAAACACGTGGCCACAGAAGACTAAACTACTATCAAATAGGGAGAAGATAATGAAAATAAAAAATATATAATTTTGCCAAACACAACCTCTTGTAGCAAAGGCCATATTATATATTAATGTTCTCACATAATTAGGAAACATGTTGACACTATAGCAGTAGTTTTCCAACCGAGGGTCATGGTTTTCTTTGCAGCCGTATCGTCACTAGATAGCCCAAGTAATATATTACATTTAAAACAAGCATTGTTGTACACGGGCTTACTGTCACGCTCATTTGATTTTAATTCTTGCTGAGCATAATGGGGTGATTTTTCTCATCTCCTTTGCTTACACAAGGGTAGATTTCCTCCAAATTCTGTACCTCTTTAATATAATTAAATGCAGATAGCCAGATCAATAATTTTTTAGCACCATGTCTTACTGCCCATAAAGGTATATGCATATGCACTAATTACAAAAAGAGTTAAGGATGAGGAAGGTTTAATTAATGTACTTGCATTTGTGTGAAGTGAAAACATTTTAAGATAAACCCCCTTCAGTAAACTTGACCAGGATTCTAACCGTGTTCTCCACATCATCGGTAGTATAGTCTAGTGTAAGAGTGACAAACAGCTTAAACTATGAGGCCAGCGAAGAACGTGGATTTATAGTAAAACACAATGACCAAAAACACTAAAAAACATGAGGACATGAACGCTTGTAAGTTAAAAAATGAAGATAAAAGATAGGTAGGTGTACTTATGAAAGTCAAGATAAAGGATAAGATGCAAAGCGTAGAGGTTGAATGGGAAAAGTTTAATAACAGTCTGATGGGAGCTGCAAAGGAGGTATGTAGGAGGACAAGTGATAAGAGACAGTGGAAGGAGACACCCCGGTGGAACGATAGGGTGAAGTAAACAGTAGAGGAGAAGAATAAAGCATTTAGAAGGAAATTTAATAGTAGGTATGAGGAAAAACAAGAAGAATATAGGGAGAAAAAGAAAAGCAAAATGAGTGGTACAAGAAGCCAGGAAGGATTGGATGCAAAAATGGACAGAAATGTTTGAACGAGATGTGAAAGGAAGTAGGAAGGTGTTATATGGCCAGGTAAGAAACAGGAGAGAAACAAGACAAGTTAGAACTATAGATGAAGGAGTAGGAACGTTGATTATATATGAGAGAAAGAAAAGAAACTATGGATGAGATATTGTGAACAGATGTTCAACCTGAAAGAGGAAAAGGACGAGAGTGAAACAGAGGAGCAGGAAGAAATGGCAAAAGAGGAGGAAAGAGGTGAAGGATGGATTAAATAGGACGAAAATAGGAAAAGCACCAGGAGTGGATGAGGTGACTGGAAATGATAAGAGTGCAGGTGAAGTCGGTATACAGGGTGCTGAGAGTGTTTTGGAAGAACAAGGTAAGCAGGCCTCCACCGTGGTTCGGATTCCACGTTAAACTGTAGGTCCTCCATTTAATCTCACACTCACCCTACCATTACACATCTGCATAAGTGTGTACAACCTGAACAGGTAGTAAGACGCAGTGCTAATAATAATAATAATAATAACAAGGTAAGGGAAGAATGGAAAAAAGGAGTTAAAATACCTATTTTCAAGAGAGGAGACAGGGGATTATAGAGGATTAATGCTGATGTAACACTGCGCAAAAATATATGAGAAGATTCTGGAAAAGTGAATAAGAAATAAAATGAAAGGAAGGTGGAGAAAGGAACAGCACGGATTTAGGTAACAGAGGTCTACAATAAACTTAATCTTTGCCTTACAACAGCTGATGGAAAACAGGTGTGAATCTGGGAAAGATTTGGTAATGATATTTATGGATGTGGAGAAGGCATATGAGAGAGTGGATAGAAATAAAGTTTGGAAAGTGATGGAGGAGGCCGAAGTGGAAAGAGGAGTTGTAATGAGAGTGAAGAGTTGTGTTAAGACGGAGAGCGAGAGGACGGAGTGGTTCCAAACAAAAAATTGAGTGAAGCGGGAGAGTTCCCTTTCACCATTACTATTTGCAATGTTAATGGAAAGGGTCACTAACAAAGTGGCAGGAAAACTTGCGAAGGAAACCTTGGGAAGCCGTGATGTTTGTTGATGACTTGATGGAATGGGGGGAGAAGGAAGAGGAAGTACAGAAATAACTACAAGAATAGAATGAGGACGTGAAAGTGTGTGGAATGAAATTTAGCANAATGAGGAAGTGAAAGAGTGTGGAATGAAATTTAGCATGACAAAGTGTGAAGTGATGGTAATGACAAGGAAGAGGGTAAGGTTGGATGGAGTAGAGTTGGGAAAAGTACAGAAAGTAAAATATGTTGGAAGCGTGAATGAGGTGAAGGGTAAAAGTAGAGAGGATGTAGTGAGAAGAGTACAGGAAGGTGTGTAGGAGACCTGCGATGGATAATAAGTACCTTTGAAGTGTTTTATAGGGCGTACGTTGTACCCATTGTCACATCATCATCATGAACTGTTTCCAGCCTGTGGCAGGGTCCCTTCCTACTGCACCCTCTTCCCCTCCCCTATCACTTGCACACTTGAGGCAATAGTCACATGAACATTGACCGTATGACCCGCCTTGGTGGCATACTTGGCTAACACACTAGTTTTGTGTTGTGTCAGACTGCCGAGGTCAGGGAGATCAAGGATGGAATCTTAGTCGGGTAAACTGGGCGGGCAGAGGATGGGGGGTCCTACATAGTTTTCCACTCTCCCTCCACACAAATGCAGGTTCACTTCCTCTAAATTCAACCTTCCAAATTTATAATCCATTAGCGTAATTAGTACTTAGGATTATAACCCAAACGAGTAGTAAGATGCGATGCCAAATAAATTGAACATTAGAGACTAGGAAAGTGGAGGCCATATAAATAGTTAGGGGAATGTTGGCTGACACGAGGAGATACAAGATTAGGATTGTAGTTATCAGGGAAAGAGTAGGAGTACAGGGAGTACTTGAGATAGTAGAGGAAGCAAGACTGAGATGGTATGCTCATGTAATGAGGATGCCAAAGAAAATGTTGGAAATGAAGTGTATATGAAAAATCCCGGAAGGCGTCCAAGAAAGAGATGGGAGGTAGCAGAAAGTTTTCAAGTGACAGGAGACGAATGGAAGAAATTAAAGGAGGAAGATGAAGGCATTTTACTAAACTGACCCGGCCACAGGGTCGAAACAGTTGATGTTGATGATTATAGTTATCAAGAGGTCACGACGGTATCAAAGACAAAAATTGGGGCTAAGCCCTGCATAAGGTTAGAGATCCCTCCACTAGAAGTTATGCCAATTTAAAATGTTTAATAATGAGGTGGTCTAATTGATAACTAACTATACAATAGTGAAATATGATAAAAAATTAGGTAGGATAAGCTAATTAAGGGGCATTTAGACTATGCCTTTTTTCATGCAACATGCCGCATGCAGCTAGGTGCAGAGGAGATGCTTGTTGGGACATACATCAAATGTAGTTGTGCATCTAGCCACAAGTGTGTGCAAGTGCTCCCCAAATATTTGAAATATTTTTTTATTCAGTTTCTATGTTTTAACATTAACATCACACATCACCCATAGTATTGACTTAATATCGATTACTGTTTCCACTCTATACCATGTATCAGTTTTTTATTCAAGCCAAACATTTTCCACTACCGGCTAGCTCGTAGCCCGTCGAATCTAACTTTAGACTGGGACAGGCACAACACCCAGTCACCCAACACCCAGCTGTCAATTTATCAATGTGAAAGGATAAATCCATATTTAATCAATAATACATTTTCGGCCATGCCAGGGATTGAACCCGGGACCTTTATCTCAGTTGAAAGACATTACGGACTGAGCAAAGGTGTCGGATATTACCCATAACATACACGTACTAATTTTTGCTATGGCTGAAAAAAAAGTTACTTTTAGTTGAAAAAGAGATGTCTCTTTAAGGAAAACCTATTTTGACTTTTAGAGGTACATTTTGTTTTATTTGACCACTGTGTGGTCCAGTGGTCAGAGTTTAATCCCTGGCGCAGTGGTTCTGGAACAGGATTAGACTCAGCCTTGTTATGAGGAAGTAGTGGCTCCAGTCTAGAAAACAAACTAAGAACTGGGGGCTTCACTGCGGTGACCAGATGACACCTCTATCTGCAGAAGTACACATTATATTCACCAACAGAGAGCGGTCGCTTTGTCAGTATGACTTGATTGTGAGTTGACGCAATGGAGTATAATTTGTTTGGTTGTATTTGGAAACAAGTAAAGAAAAGAGGTATGGAAACCAGACCCATTCGGGATCCTGAAAATTGGAAGAATTTTTTTTTTAGGTAGATTGGATGTTCCTGAAACTTGGGCGGCAAAAATTATTTTCTGGAATCTTTCGGGAAAAATTAATGCTAAAAGCTTACAATTAAGAACTGTCTGTTAATGTGACGTTCGTAATTCACTGATCATTACCAATTTTATTCCTTACTAAAGTTAAACTAACCCTATTTTCCTTTATTTAGACGATACTAAAAATTTCAGCCACTTTTATTTTACAGCACCCAGTCAACACAATTGAGATCCATGTTAGGCTACTTGATAGTAATATCGTTAGAGAAAGATCGCTCCAGGTCAAGTGAACCGTAAATAAACAAGATAGAACAATAAAATTACAAGTGACAAAGTCACAGGTTTGCATCCTAAGCTTGTAATGAACATGACTTGTCTGCCAAAGATATGCGCTGTGCAAGTGCACGCTTAGAGATGGCTTCACTAAACAACTGCTACTCGTAACGAGCTATAAAAGAATACCAGCATTTCATGGACATTATGGACAAGACTGTGGATCATTTTTATTTATTCAGATTAGTTTGAATATCTTCATGTTCTACTGTGTAAGTCGTTATTAAAATTCAAGTCTTGAGATTTTATTTTAGAACTTTTTTGGTCAATCCCCTATATTTAGAATTAATTTATATTTATATCAAACTTGCTTGATTAAAAATACAAAATTATAAGTTACATTAGCCATAGGTTTTTTTTACCTCACATAAAAAACTTACTCAACACTTGTTAGGCATAATATTATTTAGTTTTTATTTAGATAGCTTACAATTTAAAAATAAATAATATACACATTTTTGGTACATTTTCCTCCTTAAAAACTCTATAGGCTTAGAGAATTTAAATTTATTGTTCAGACCTCTAAATTGCAGACAAATCAGAATTTTTGTCTCTTTTCCTGACGCTAATCGGGATCAAAGTGCCCTGAACTTCTAATTTTGTCATCAAATTATTTTTATTGGAATGAATGGTAAGGTTAAGTTTAGACTAAAATTATAAATCTAAAAATAAATATAAGCCCAAAGCGAACAATTATTTTAAATTGTTCCAGTTTGCCGTCTCGTTCCTGCAGGAAAATAGTATTTCCTGTTATAAAATGTGCTAAAGGTCAAATGTTATTTCTGCACAGGCCTAAAAGAAACACACAATACGTCCAGTGGCAGCAGTGTAAATTGTGAACTGTGTTTGTCTTTCCATTGTAAAAGCAATCTTTGTGTTTGTTCCCTTCTATGTGTTTCCATCCATATTCCCAGTGCCTTCTCCAAATATAGTATTTTATTTGAAAAAGTGACTTGTTACCACTTTAATGTATGATCACCAAAAATAAAAAATATACAGACCTGTATATAATATACTTTATAGAAGACTACAGGTATGTATAGTATAGACCAGCGATTCCCAAAGTGTGCTCCAAGTGCTCCAAGAAGAGATTGGAAAGAAAACTAAATAAAATAAATGTGGCAAAATCTCAAAACTTTGTGTGGCCATGAACTGTCTTTAGGTAAGTATTGGGTATAAATTATTCAGCTCTGGCAGCGTGCTGTGAAGCAGTGTAGATAGCAAGTATAAAGCCGAAGTGCATGTCATGCGTCACCTCAGTCAGCTTTGGCCGCTCGCACCTTCTTGGAACCGTGCAAAACCTCGAGAACGTCAGTGAAGCACCCAGACTGTGACCCGACGGTGCCAGCTAACCCCGCCTCTGCGAGAACTTTGCCATGCTTTCAGATACGATGTTAGCTTCGACACCTTTCCAGAGTTTTTTGGGAATACTGCTGTAATTTGGTTTAGTACCTATGTAGGTGCTAGGTGAAAATATCACCGCCCTTATGCCAAAGACATGTATGTGCAAAATTTATGTTTTGATTAAATTATATTTAAAGCTCCAGTTTTCAATGATTTTCCATGGGAAAGAATTAAGTGTATATCAAAATTTAAGCTATTTATAACTCAAAAAATAGTTTGTACTTTTGATATACGATAAAATATTGACTAACAACTTTAAAAATGCAGTTAGATAAAAACAGCAAAAAATGCACATATGTGCCTTTGGCATCAGTGCAACGATGGTGCTCCGTGACAAACTTCTCTCCTGAAAAGTGCTTCACGATTCAAAAAGTTTGGGAACCACTGGTATAGACCATTTAATTAAATATTAAAAACTTGACATGAAGTAACATCACAACAAATCACGATGAATGTTTCCCAAGACAGCCTAAACAAACTTTAAACGAAAGTACTAAAAGTTAATTTAATAAAAATTCAGTTGGCCTAACAATTAACTTCACAGAAAGACATTTGGCCTACACTTTAGGCCAACTGACATGTGCCCATATTTTCTACTCTAGAAGCCAGAAGAAAGGAAGATGTCACATTTGTGCAGTGGATTCTTCACAAATCTTTTCCTCTTTCTCTACTAAGCTTTCTTAGTTCAATTTTCCCACAATTAGTTATTTTTACTTATTTTTATCAACTTTAATAATTGTATAATAATGTAATTCAGTTTAAATTAAATTACATCATCTTTTCGAAATGTAAGAGCTATCTTTACTAAGAAGAATAATTCCCAATTGATGTTGAGCGAATGCATGTTCTACCTGAAAGCTTTCCATCAAAATCAGGACAGGTGGCGACTTTGAGACCAGGATGAGGCATGAGGAAGCAGCTGATGTCCGAGAAACATTTAGTGATATGTTCTCTGAGAGACTGCAGCTCTGGATGTTGCTTGTCTGACACCTGATGGGCAACAAGCACGTGATATAATCTCTGTATGTTGATTGTCTGACACCTGATGGGCAACAAACAAGTGATATAATCTCTGGATGTTGCTTGTCTGACACCTGATGGGCAACAAACAAGTGATATAATCTCAGGATGTTGCTTGTCAGACACCTGATGGGCAACAAACTCGTGATATAATCTCTGGATGTTGCTTGTCTAACACCTGATGGGCAACAAACAAGTGATATAATCTCTGGATGTTGCTTGTCAGACACCTGATGGGCAACAAACACGTGATATAATCTCTGGATGTTGCTTGTCTGACACCTGATGGGCAACAAACACGTGATATAATCTCTGGATGTTGCTTGTCTGACACCTGATGGGCAACAAACACGTGATATAATCTCTGGATGTTGCTTGTCTGACACCTGATGGGCAACAAACACGTGATATAATCTCTGGATGTTGCTTGTCTGACACCTGATGGGCAACAAACACGTGATATAATCTCTGGATGTTGCTTGTCTGACACCTGATGGGCAACAAACACGTGATATAATCTCTGGATGTTGCTTGTCTGACACCTGATGGGCAACAAACACGTGATATAATCTCTGGATGTTGCTTGTCTGACACCTGATGGGCAACAAACACGTGATATAATCTCTGGATGTTGCTTGTCTGACACCTGATGGGCAACAAACACGTGATATAATCTCTGGATGTTGCTTGTCTGACACCTGATGGGCAACAAACACGTGATATAATCTCTGGATGTTGCTTGTCTGACACCTGATGGGCAACAAACACGTGATATAATCTCTGGATGTTGCTTGTCTGACACCTGATGGGCAACAAACACGTGATATAATCTCTGGATGTTGCTTGTCTGACACCTGATGGGCAACAAACACGTGATATAATCTCTGGATGTTGCTTGTCTGACACCTGATGGGCAACAAACACGTGATATAATCTCTGGATGTTGCTTGTCTGACACCTGATGGGCAACAAACACGTGATATAATCTCTGGATGTTGCTTGTCTGACACCTGATGGGCAACAAACACGTGATATAATCTCTGGATGTTGCTTGTCTGACACCTGATGGGCAACAAACACGTGATATAATCTCTGGATGTTGCTTGTCTGACACCTGATGGGCAACAAACACGTGATATAATCTCTGGATGTTGCTTGTCTGACACCTGATGGGCAACAAACACGTGATATAATCTCTGGATGTTGCTTGTCTGACACCTGATGGGCAACAAACACGTGATATAATCTCTGGATGTTGCTTGTCTGACACCTGATGGGCAACAAACACGTGATATAATCTCTGGATGTTGCTTGTCTGACACCTGATGGGCAACAAACACGTGATATAATCTCTGGATGTTGCTTGTCTGACACCTGATGGGCAACAAACACGTGATATAATCTCTGGATGTTGCTTGTCTGACACCTGATGGGCAACAATCTCGTGATATAATCTCTGGATGTTGCTTGTCAGACACCTGATGGGCAACAAACATTTAATATAATCTCTGGATGTTGCTTGTCAGATACCTGATGGGCAACAAACACGTGATATAATCTCAGGATGTTGCTTGTCAGACACCTGATGGGCAACAAACATTTGATATAATCTCTGGATGTTGCTTGTCAGACAACTGATGTGCAACAAACACGTGATATAATCTTTGGATGTTGCTTGTCTGACAACTGACGGGCAACAAACTCGTGATATAATCTCTGGATGTTGCTTGTCTGACACCTGAAGGGCAACAAACTCATGATATAATCTCAGGATGTTGCTTGTCAGACACCAGATGGGCAACAAGCACATGATATAATCTCTGGATGTTGCTTGTCAGACACCTGATGGGCAACAAACACATGATATAATCTCTGGATGTTGCTTGTCAGACACCTGATGGGCAACAAGCACATGATATAATCTCTGGATGTTGCTTGTCAGACACCTGATGGGCAACAAACACGTGATATAATCTCTGGATGTTGCTTGTCTGACACCTGATGGGCAACAAACACGTGATATAATCTCTGGATGTTGCTTGTCAGACACCTGATGGGCAACAAACACGTGATATAATCTCTGGATGTTGCTTGTCTGACACCTGATGGGCAACAAACACGTGATATAATCTCTGGATGTTGCTTGTCAGACACCTGATGGGCAACAAACACGTGATATAATCTCTGGATGTTGCTTGTCTGACACCTGATGGGCAACAAACACGTGATATAATCTCTGGATGTTGCTTGTCAGACACCTGATGGGCAACAAACACGTGATATAATCTCTGGATGTTGCTTGTCTGACACCTGATGGGCAACAAACACGTGATATAATCTCTGGATGTTGCTTGTCAGACACCTGATGGGCAACAAACACGTGATATAATCTCTGGATGTTGCTTGTCTGACACCTGATGGGCAACAAACACGTGATATAATCTCTGGATGTTGCTTGTCAGACACCTGATGGGCAACAAACACGTGATATAATCTCTGGATGTTGCTTGTCTGACACCTGATGGGCAACAAACACGTGATATAATCTCTGGATGTTGCTTGTCAGACACCTGATGGGCAACAAACACGTGATATAATCTCTGGATGTTGCTTGTCTGACACCTGATGGGCAACAAACACGTGATATAATCTCTGGTTGTTGCTTGTCTGACACCTGATGGGCAACAAACACGTGATATAACCTCTGGATGTTGCTTGTCAGACACCTGATGGGCAACAAACACGTGATATAAGCTGATTCAGTGAGCAAGAACAGAAGGAGAAAATGTGACTTGGCTCAATGTTTATTATAAGTGTATTATATTTCGAAGAAGGTACAGGAAAGTCCAATAGAAACGTACAAAAGGAACAAACACAATATGGCTTTTACAATGAAAAGAACACAGTTCACAATTTACATTGCTGCCACTGGACAAAGAGGTAAGGGCTGCCTCTTGGTTTCTTTTTTAGGAAGTTGCATTGCACGTTTCACACTGCCTCTCTCTGGTTTTCGATAGAATGAAACCTGGGTAGGGGGATTGGGCAGTAATAATTGATTATTTTCAAGAGGCAGATATTACCTCTTTGTCCTGTGACAGCAATATAAAGTGTGCACTGTGTTCTTTTCATTGTAAAAGCAATATTATGTTTGTGCTTTTTGTATATTTCCATCCACCTTTACTTTAACTTTTTCAAAAATAATACAATTACCTCAAAGTGAAAAGAGGTTTTCCTTAGAGAGACACATTGTATAGATTTTTATTTTATTTGAATAACACATACATAGTAGAGCACTAGAAGCAAGAACTATCTATTCATTTGAAAATGTACTTTTTTACTTTATTATTTAATGAAATGTATTTTTAATTATAAAGTGTCAATTTTCAACATGATATTGCTACCTTATATTAGTTATCATACCAACATGGTTATCTTTCAAAAGTTAATTGTAGAATAAAGAGATGTGATTCTAATGAAGCCTGTAAGCTGTGTATGTAGACACATCCTTACAAGTCTGTCTTACCTCATGAACAACAGTTACTTACAGTAGCCCCATGGCTTCTTTGGTGCTGACTGACAGTCAGCATTTAGGTAGATATTTAAATTTTGCCTGTCAGGAGTGACATCTGCTAAACACATGTTTGTGCAGATCATATGGTTCGGCGTAGGAATACATAATTTGGTCTGGTAACTTTTCAAAGCTGTCAGTCAGCACCAAAGAAGCCAAGTGGCTACTGTAGGTAGGTGATACAGCTTGAACAGGCATAACATCTTGATGTGGATTCTGTATTTTACTTTTAAAAATAAAGAACAATTTAAAACAGTGAAACCAGTTTATAATATTTTATTAATCACAACAAGACTGAAAAATAATTATTTTTAAATGAAAACACTAATAAACTGATCATGCCCTCGCCAAGTAAAGAATGCAGATAGCATTTCTGATTCAAACGTAATATATTGGTGATGAAAATCATGGTTGTATTGACAGCAGAATGTTTACCTGAAGTCTTCTCTTGAGAATGTTGTCCCCACCTTGTGCCCCGTACGGTGCTTCATAGGGGAAACTCCAATCCCTAACCAGGAACTGGAGCTTTTGGAAGGGTGTACTGTTGCTGTCCTCAGCCAGCGCCAGTCTGCCGTACTCTGTGAATAGCTGAAACATAACTCTAATTCAGTCTTGAACACGAGTCTGCCGTACTCTGTGAATAGCTGAAACATAACTCTAATTCAGTCTTGAACACCAGTCTGCCGTACTCTGTGAATATCTGAAACATAACTCTAATTCAGTCTTGAACGCCAGTCTGCCGTACTCTGTGAATAGCTGAAACATAACTCTGATTCAGTCTTGAACAAACAGATTAAACACAACTAACTTAACGACTGCGCTAGTATTACCTGGTTGAGGATTTTATCAATCCCAACTTACTGACCTTTGGAGTCAGTGAATTTGTATATCTATGTTTCTATATAACCCTCTCCATTACTGAGAATATGATTGTGTCATCATTTTGCATCACAGTGGACATGTGGCTGTTTTTATACACAACTGCCAGTTTCACTGCATGTACTGTCGCAAATAAAATTAATTTCACAATATCTATAGGACTTAAGCATTTCTGCATGGCCAGTATCTATACTTAATTACACATTGTCCGTAATTCTGTGAACTAGGACCCAATAGCTGCACTGTTTTAGTTTAAATTAGGGCTCTGCGAATACTTGGATTGCAAGCTTTGAGCCAAGCTGAATGCTTGGACTCGAAAGATTTATAAACGTGCGACTTGAGCTTCTCGATAAAGGTTCTTTCTTTGCTTTGCAGTGTGCGTACTAATGAATGATTGTTTACTCTTCTCTGTGCTTGTTGAATATGATGTATGAGGCCTCAGGAGGGAGGGGGTGGGGGAGAAGAACCTAACAAAGGAGATACCATGCATCAAATGACCATTGGAACGGCATTGATGAAAGGACCCGAGTCCTTATAACACAAATAGCTAATCTCGAGGACAGCTTAAAAATCATCAACCCTCAGCTCTTTGACTTCGCTTCAACATAAAAATTAAAATTCATAAGGAAAAAATCTGAAGTAATTGAAATACATGTTTTAATAATAACTTGATTTATCACATTAAAACTAAATATTACAAACAATTGTAGATAAAACATTTTTCAAGTAATTATGGTGCATAAAGTAATTTAAATAACCATAATAATTTTCAAGCATAAAACAACTAGGTACTAAAAAATATTTGAACTTCGGTTTGGCTTCGAGAATATTTCTTATATTTGATTTGAGTTCACTTTTTATTCAAAAAGTGGAATGTGCACACCCCTAATATTTCCATAAATGCTTTTCCTTTAACTTTCCTTTGAAACATTAAATTAAGTTATGATTAATTTTTCAGTTACTACCACAATAGGAATTTTAAATTTAATCATGTATTTTTTGACTTTTTATTATAAGATTATTATTTTTATTTACTAAGAAAGTGTTCTGTCCCAGGTTCAATTCCCATATCCAGGTGTCAGTTCTCTAATTCATGAATAAACTAATTTGTAAAAAATACTTAATAAATATGTATCCACTATACAAGTTTTACTAGGGATGTGAAAAGCTCGAAAATCTAGATCTGGCAGAGAAAAAAAATCTCTATCTCGTCTTAAATGTATAAAATGATTCCCAAGACTTCGATGAATTATAGAAATATGTAAATAACCACCCTAATACATTTTCTAACTAATCCAAGTGAAACCTTATTATTTCTAACATTTGTAGTAAATATGAGGTTGAATTGGGAGTGAACATTTGTTTCATTAGATGTGTCATTAAGAAAAATTAAATATTTTTTCAACACTAAACTTCAAGATTAAAAGCTATTACGCCACAAACATTAAATTAGAAACAGTACATATTCTATAAGGAAAACCTCTTTTCACTTCATGAGGTAATTGTATTATATTTGGAAGAAGGTATAGGAAAGGTGGATAGAAACATACCATAAAACACAAAAGGGGAGAAAAAGGAAAATGGTAAAGAATGATAGAACACAGAGAGGAACACCTTTCCCTATACCTTCTTCCAAATATAATACAAATAGTACATATTGTAATTATTACTTATTAATCCCATATAATATTCATATGAGTTTTATCTCCAGTGTTTTGAATGAACTGTTTCTCAAAGATGGTTGATTTATCAATAATCAAAATATCTTCCATGTTGACTATTTTGATGGAATATTTTAGAATATGTAATAATAATAATAATAATAATAATAATAATAATAATAATAATAATAATTGAAACCTATAATAATTTATTCGATATCAATTGAAATCTAATTGATTTTATTAACTTTCTACTATTAAAATAACTATTTAACATACTAGTTTTACATGTGACTGTTGGTACCGTTTACATTATTCTCTTGTTCAGTCTTTGCCTAAGTTTGCTCCGTATCATATGAGCATGCATGGTTAATTTTCCTTGATGGAATAAGAAACTAAACTATTTAGTTGAGGAATAAGCAACTGAAAATGAAACAAAGTAACTTCACGAACAAACAATAAAGACAAATATTGTTTTTGTAAAGTAACATAAGAGATTTTTTTTAAAAAAAACAATTTTAAAATATCTATTTTTTTAAATTCAGTATTTTATATTTAATGTTAGCTTGGTGACTCATTTTTGTACTTATGGAAATTTGTTCTCATCTTGCATCTTGATATTTTGTCATTTTCTCGTCTTGATATTGTTTCAATCTGAAAAAGTGTTTCTCGCACATCCCTAAGTTTTACCTACCGGTATTAAATATTTCCCATTTTTAATTACAACCCTCCTAAAGTCCAGCCTGTTTTGTCTACATTGAAGTTTGTAGGGGGTATTATGGAACCAATAACTTCGAAAAGGCGAAGCAATTGTTTTAAAGACAATACAAGACCTCAGGATATGTAGGAACAATTTATCATGATAAGAAGAATATTATAATCTTGAGAGAATTGGTAGATCTAATTGGAAGCAGAAAGATAGATGTAATGGGACTGATGGAAGGGACAAGGGAAGATAGAACTGAGAGGAGGAACAATATTGTCAAGGGTAGGAAACAAGAAAGGAACAAACAAGCTGAGGTATTAGTTTGGTGGGAGTATGAACGAAAGAGTGAAGGACTAATGGACTAGGAGTTGGGAAGGTTGAATTAGAGGAAGTGAACCCACATTTGCTGTGGAGGGAGAGTGGAAAACCATTTAGGAAAAACCACCCCCAGTTCACCCGACCGAGATTCGAACCTCAATCTCCCTGTCCTGAGCAGTCGAGCTCAACACGACAAGCGCGTTAGCCAACTACGCCGCCGAGGCGGGTAATATGAAAATAAAATGGGAAAATATATACAGTAGAACTTCTTTAATTCAAAGTTCAAGGGATATAAAAAAAAATTCAGAATATCCAAAATTTGAATTAACCATTTTTATGAATATCTGCACAGTTGGTACACAATAAATCAAAATAACCTCAAAAATACTACATAAAAACACACATTTTATTTACACTATATAATTCACACATCTACAATATAGTCAACCTACATGGAAAAACAAGAAAAATTTAGACATAAAATATAAAAACTTGGAAAAATTAACATATGCAAAATGCATATTTAACTCAGTCAGGGCATCACGTTGTCACAGAGAAACGATGAAAATCAAACCTACACATCCCCTACGCTAAGAAACCCACTCATTGATCGAGCAAAATTCCACGCTTTCTCTTTTAGTATGCGTCAATAACTCCTACTTTATTTGACATTCTTGGCATATAAGGGGATTTAATAAAGATCGTTAATTTAGGTTTGAAATAAGTAGAAAATTTAACAAATTAACAATCTCTAGGCTTCAAATTATCCAAATATTTCCTGCTAAGATTCACAAGGAATTTCCTGGGGAATCATGGCGAGTTCAAACTATCCAGTTTTCAATTAACTTATGTCGAATTAGCCAGACACTAATGTACATCGTCTTACCACCGGTTAGGGTTATATGCCTATTTACAAATTATATTAATTAGTTATGGATTGGGAAGACTGAATTTAGAGGAAGTGTACCTGTATTTACGTAGAAGAAGAGTGGAAAACCACTCAGGAAAAAATACTCTCAGTAGATACAACCGGGACCAAACCCTGATCTCCCCCTCATAGACAGTTTAGTCTATTACGAAAACTACATGGGAAATGTTGATATTGTGATGGGTGATATGGCCGCCCAACTGGGAAAGGACAAAGTTGGATTCGAGAACATTTTAGGAGTTAATGAATGCAGAGAGAAATGAATAAGGTGCGAGATTATTAGATGTGTGCCAGAGGAATGATTTAGCAATAAGATAAGCCATAAGATTACTAGATATACCGTATTGGCTCGAAAATAGGCCGCACCCTAAATTTTCGACAACTTTTAGAGAAAAAACAATATTCCCACTTAAATATGATCAGTGTATTAAATCATTTGAAAATATAGATTGTTTAATGGTAGGTACTTACACTTAAAATTAGGTTACTTAAATAAAATCACTTTCGTAGGGAAAACTCACAATATTTACACTTAAAATGATGTCACATGGAAATAAAAAAGTAAGTTATTCATATTCAAAATTAAATCGCTTGGAAAAAAAAGGTAAACTGTTCACATTTTATTCCCTGGCTAAAACCCGCTCTTTTCTCAACAGGTTGCACTTCCGAATTTAATACATGCACTAAATTATTGTTCTCACAATAGAATAAATGCTGACCACTTAATACACATACTAAGTTATTGTTCTCATATTAAAATAAATGTTGACCAACATACTGAAACAAAATCTCGCTAGAAATATTTAAGCTTACTTTACCAAAAGCGTATATTGCCGATAGAATGCGCTGAAAAAATAATTTTATTTTGCAGCCGTTATGGCTCAAATATTGTACACACAAATAAGATAGTAATTCTTCATATATTTTTAAATAACTTTGCCAACTATCAAGGTTCATTTATTTTTAAATAACTTTGCCAACTATCAAGGTTCATTTATTTTTAAATAGCGGTGGCAAGATATATCGATCTAACAACATGCATATCCTATAGGTACAACATTGAATGTGTATTGTCTAAGAGTGCGATTATAGGCCGCATTAGAGTTTTATGAGAGCGGTTTTTTGGAAAAAAAAGCGGCTTATTTTCGGGCCAATACGGTAGTTGTGATGGAAGAAATAAGTCTGTGGGAGAGTATTTACCACCAATGAGAAACAAAGGGATGTAAACGTAGTATCTAGGGAGGTTCTAGGACAAAGATTAGTGGTGCAGATTTTAAAGCAAATAAAACAAGAAAGTATAAACAAAAGCAAATACAAGCAAAAACTGAAAGCATGGAAACCATAATAAGACACTGTGAAAGATAAATTAAAGGACATAGTTAGTAATAATTTGATAAATGAAGAAATAGGGCAGGGAGAACCAGAATATAATGCAATGGTGAAGACAGATACAGAAGAACTATTTGAAAGAACTTAGATACCAGATGTTGGAGCAATTAAAACAAGCAGTGCGAGATAAGAACAAATCATGGAGGAAGTGAAGTGAAGTGAAGATAAAATTCTGGATAGTAAAGAGGAATACAATAAAATAGAGAAAGAATGTAAACACACTATTAAATCATAGAAATCAAGAACGTAGTATGAATATAAAGGGGAAATAGAAGATGATTTGAAAGGAAATAAGAACATTTTATATGGCCTCAAAGAGTAAGAGCTAGGGCTCTACGAGTACTCATATTTTGATCTCGAGCTTGTCGCTTAAGCTTGAAATCAAGTTCGAAAGTTTTGTAGGCTCTTCATTTTCGAGCTTCTACTTGATATAATTAATAATCAATTTTTAAAACACAATAGTAAGCATAGTTTATTTAATTGATATAATATCAGCATTTTCACTTATAAATCATTCGGTTACTTAACAAATTGTTAAAAAAATGAGGTGGCCCAATGGCTAGATAATTTTATAGTAAAGGAAATTGATAAAACTAAAGAAAAAGGAAAAATAAACTATTAAGAGTAAATTTGATGAAGAAAGCCCACCTAGGGAAAGAGGAAAAATGTGGGAAGAGTCCAATGCACAAAGATTACATCTTCCTTTCTTCTGTCTTCTATAGTAGAAGTAGTCACACACACATTTTAACACAAATATCATAATATTTCGGCATTGTTGCCTTTATCAAACACAAAGAAGAAGAAAGTACATAGTACACAAACAATGGAACAGAAGACGCGATCAAGTACGATTACACTAAGGAATAGTAAACAAAACACCTTAAATTTCTAATTGTTTATGAGTCTTACGTTTTCTTATACAGTAAATTAAGTTACTGATCATATTTTGGGGAAATATTAACTTATTAAAACGTCAATTGTATTAACTTTTTATCAAGACAGTGTGGAAACACTGTACAGTGATGTAAGTGATAGTGATAGTGAAGGAAACCAAACTGAAAGGAGAGTTAGGTTAGGTCTAGATATAAACAAACACACTTCTCTATTTCTTCTAACATTTACACTTCCCACTTTTTAAAACTTACACAGAAGTGGGAAGTGTAAAAGTTTAAGAAGACATGAAGAGAGAGGTGTTTGTTCCTATCTAGGCCTAACCTAACTCTCCTTTCAGGTTGGCTTCCTTCACTATCACTACTTTACATCACTGTACAGTGTTTCTACACTGTCTTGTTATACATTTCCAAGCCATCATCCAATTATCAGATTTATTAACTTTTTTATAATTATTGTTGGTGTAATTTTAGTGTCCTTAAATTATTATTATTATCTTACTACCCATTTGGATCATACACATTTACGCTAATGTGTAATGGTAGGGTGATAGTGAGATGAAATGGAGGACCTACAATTTAACGTGGGATCCGAACCACGGTGGAGGTCTGGCATTAAATGTCCTTAAAGACACAAGTGTTGAAACCATTTTAATTATTTGTTTTTTTTATTAGATTTTTATTTGAGTGTTGTTCTTGTTTTTTAAATTGTGTTTAATAAGTGTTATTTCTAATTTAAAAACCGATATTTCCATTAAATGAGTGTCATTCATATTTTAAGAATATGTGTTTTAATATACTTTTTAATCTTTAAAATTATGAATAGGCCTATACTCGAACTCGGGAGCTTTTAGAAACACTCAACTCAAGTTTGACTCGAATGAAGAATCCTGAGCTTACAGACCCCTAATAAGAGCAGAATAACATCATGTTGAAGTTGAAAACGGAAACATAATTGTGAGCCCATGTATAATAAGAGAAGCATGCAAAAGATATTTTGAGACTCTGTAAAATGTGAATCAAGATATAAACCACAACTAAGGCGAGGAACAAGATGATAGGATAGAAGACATAAATGCCATAGTCTGTATGAGAGAATAAAAGGCAACACAACCGGAAGACGTAGCGGAGATTAGAACACCTAGACCAGGGCATATAGTGGCGCTATATATATTGGAATAATCCCTCCCATTCTTGTGTTTTTACTTCTTTTTTGTCATAATATATATATATATATATATATAGACTGATAAGATGTGTGTGACAAAAAAAAGCAATAACACAAGAATGGGAGGGATTATTCCAATTTTTAAGAAAGGAAATAAGAAACTACAACCATACAAGATTAACATTGACTAGCTAATGTGTGAGAGTTTGAAACAATAGTCCAAGAAGAAATCCAGGTTCAAATGAATAGCAGTGTGGCTTCAGGAAAGGAAGATCTAAGCCTCACCTCATATTTCCTGTGGCAACAAAATAGTGGTGACATTTATGTATCTTAAACAGGTTTTTGACAATGTACCGAGTGAAATGGTTTGGGAGGAGTTTAGGAATTTTGGATTACAAGGTGAATACAAAGTGTACCAGTATGACTACATGACTGCTGTGTTAGTACTGTCCATGGGAAGTCAGTTTGATCTAAAACAAGCCAGCCCACACTGTCACATCGGCTATTCTATGTGGTAATTAATGGGAAGTGTAAAAAGGATAGTCAGAGAAAATGTTGACAATAGACACGAACGCAAGGAGTAAGATCACGGACACAGAGGAATTTGGCCAACAGAAAAGTAAGACAGTAGTAATAGCAAGAAAAAGAAAACAAGGTGATATGAAATATTCAAACATTTAGGCACAATAGTAAATAAAAATGGTAGAGTAACAATCGAGACAACACGGAGGTATTGTGGAGGAGTGGTGAAAGGAGCGAGTAAAGTGGAGGGGCCTTGTCAACACCTAGAGCAGCCGAAGAATGACAATCATGATGAACTACATTCAAATTTACATTTTAGTAGTAAGCATGCCAATTAATCTTGCAAGAACATGTTTGTTGGGAGGAATTTATTCTCATATTGAATACTAGAAACATGATTTATCAACTTTCTATAAATATAACTGAATGTTAGCATTTATTGGATAAACTCTAAGTCAAATGATCAGAGTATTGTAATTATCCTTGTTAGACGAAATTGCTAATAGCGAGCAAGCACAATGGCATTGGTGAAACTAATATAAGGAGAGTGTGCTCGGGGGCCGAGTAAATGTCCCACCTGCAGGTGTTGAAGATCATCCTCCTGGATGTTGTGCAGCAGGTTGTAGATCTGGACGGAACTGACCATGGTGCTGAGCGCAAACACTGTGGCACAATCGCGCACTGTGCTCTCACTGTCAAAAGCTCCCTGGGTATCAATCAGCAGTACTGCCACCTGTAAACAAACACATTTTACCAGGTAAGCCCAACTAGAATATCTTCTAATATTTCCACTTGCAGAACACTGAGTTACGGTTGAGAGGGAATAAAGAATGTATATCACAGCACTCTAGAGTGGAGTGGTCTTCTGATTACATGTTCCCTTTATACCCTCTTACACACTTCTCAGGTCAATATGTCGTCACTAGTCTGTACTCACACAATATGTTGTCACTAGTCTGTACTCTCACAATATGTTGTCACTAGTCTGTACTCACACAATATGTTGTCACTAGTCTGTACTCTCACAATATGTCGTCACTAGTCTGTACTCTCACAATATGTCGTCACTAGTCTGTACTCTCACAATATGTCATCACCTGTCTGTACTCTCACAATATGTTGTCACTAGTCTGTACTCACACAATATGTTGTCACTAGTCTGTACTCACACAATATGTTGTCACTAGTCTGTACTCACACAATATGTCGTCACTAGTCTGTACTCACACAATATGTCATCACCTGTCTGTACTGACACAATATGTCGTCACTAGTCTGTACTCTCACAATATGTCATCACCTGTCTGTACTGACACAATATGTCGTCACTAGTCTGTACTCTCACAATATGCCATCACCTGTCTGTACTGACACAATATGTTGTCACCTGTTTGTACTCACACAATATGTTGTCACTAGTCTGTACTCACACAATGTTGTCACAAACTTACCTCCTCGCCACTAGGTAGTTTGGAGAGGAACACCTCAGACCAGATAAGGATCCCAGTGGTGTCCCTTTCAGATCCTCCTCGCCAAGAGAATCCTTCCAAGGGTGTGTCGTTGCCTCCAATCCAATCGGGTGTACCCTGAAATTTAACAAATCCAAACAATTTATTTGATGTGTTAGAATAATATGCAAGACTTAAGTTTTGTGTTTCCATTGAAGTGTGTTTTATATATATATATATAAGTTCTGGGCATAAGATGATACAACCTGGTATAAGATGATACAACCTTGGCATAAGATGATACAACCTTGGTATAAGATTATACAACCTTGGTAAAAGATGATATAACCTTGGTATAAGATGATACAACCTCGGTATAAGATGATACAACCTGGTATAAGATGATACAACTTGGGTACAAGATGATACAACCTGGGTACAAGACGATACAACCTGGGTACAAGACGATACAACCTGGGTACAAGACGATACAACCTGGGTACAAG